>RJJA01000003.1:496470-583674 GCA_003724045.1 Lepidurus arcticus
TGACATAGGGGTTCTTCAGCCAGAACACTTAATTTGGTCTCCTCTATAACATATTTTTTTTCGTACCTTACTCCCCCTTAAGGACTGCGAACCCCTAACGTAACCTACCTCGTCACAACAAGTCCAAACCTAACCTAGCCTAGCCCTAACTTAACTTAACCTAGTCCTAACATAATCTAACCTAGTCCTAACTTAAACTAACCTAGTCCAACCTAACCTATAGTCCTTATGTCGGGGTTTGTATTCCTTAGGTTGGTGTTTGTAGTTCTTAAGTCGGGGTTCGCAGTCCTTCTGTCGAGTCGTCCTTGTGTCGCGTGGCCTTCGTAACGCCTGGGCTGAAAGTTCGCATGCCAATAAACTCGTGAACTGCTACTCCGATTTGTTATTTTTTTTCAACAATAATTCTTGGAATAACGCGGACCGCAAGCGTCCATCTCAAGATGTAGTTAATTGGTAGCAATTGTCTACTGAAGCAGGTTGTCTTTAGGTTTTCTTTTCTGGATATAAATACCCAGTTGCCTTTCCTAACATTTTCAAAGTAACCCGGGGGAGCTGTCTTGGTCCAAGTAACCCATTTTCCCACTCAATTGTTCTTCAGGAGTGGGGTAACACACCAAAAAAGTTCCAAATTGCTGGTGGGAAGTTGTCCAAGCGATTTCGCGTTTCCACCCACGCCACGCTATTAGATCGCGGCGCCATGAAGGATGATTATAATACAAGTCAAGTCCACTTATTCTTTTTTCACTTGTTCTTCTATTCTCTTGCCTAATTTGCAAAATTACAGCGCAGTAAGGATATCCAAGACCTTAACTAAAATAAAAAAGTATACATACAAAAAAGAAAACAAATTCAACCTTGAGTTTAGGATTTCAAGTGGCAAAAACTTCTCACGCGTTTTCCGGCCGGAACTGCGGCAGTGCCAGACTTCTCTCTTGCCCCTTTTACAACTTGTGTATAATCTGAAGCGGAACGTAACCCACATCACCCCACATCATTTTCATGACCTATAAGCCTTCTTAAGAAAAACACACACGAAAAAGGTTTCACGACATGCTATAACACAGTGTATTATATGGCCGACAACGGTAAATGCTTTTTAATAATAAAAGGAAAACAAAACAAAGTAAAACAAAAACAAGAAGCTTAAGGCTACTTTAAGGCCGTTTACTTTAGCGTGTTGACGCGAAATAGTCACAGATGGCATTGATGTTTGTTATGGTTTTGCGCAACAAGTTCATCGGTTAAAAGAAACGGAGCTCAAAAACGACACGTGTGTCAAATTGTTGCAAAAATGTTCTCCGGAACAAGATTGACAAATAGGTGTCATTCGAGTTGAAAATGGGTAGTTTGGGCTGGAAATGCACTAGTTTAGGTTAGGTCAGGTTAGCTTCGATTCTTATCAACTCTCGTTGATTAGACTCGTCAAAACTTGTTATTTCTTTCACTCCTTTAGCTCAAAGATAATTCATTGTTAGAGAATGACACATTAGTGTCATTTAACAACTGTGATGCTTTACATACGTTTGTCTAAAACTTGTTCTTTCTTTCACTCCTTTAGCTGCAAAAGAATTCATTGTTAAGGAATGACACACGGGTGTCCTTTTGACAACGGGATGCACTCCATACGTTGGTCACTAATTCCGGTGAACGTGTTGTGTTTTGCGAAGTCCTGGCCTAGGAAATAATAAAACGAACTAAATAAAGTCTAATCATAAAAACAAATACAAGAATAAATAAAACAAGCAATTTTTTCTTATTTAACTCGTTTATTTTTTTGGCAAAAACGGTCTACAAATTCAAAATTTGAACAGGGAAACTTAATTGTGTTGAATTAATATCTGTAAGCATCTTTGTTGTGTTACCCAAACAAAACGCATTAAGTTTTACAAGTTCGGGGACTTGGGACATTGGTTGGGATTTGGTTTATCTTCTTTCTTCCCTCTCTTTCTCTCGCTGGCGCTCTATCTTTCTCGAGCCGGAGGAAAGAGACCCCAAAAACTGATTCAGAACAGTAAGAAAATTCTTGTCTTCGTTAACTATGTAAAGGTACTACCTGAGATACAGTAGTGATTCAATTTCGCGGATGTTCATAACATATGGATTGGATTGATTGTAAAAAAAATGGCAAAAACGGATGGTTGAGTTAATTCATCAGAGCTACATCAGAGTTACATGTTGTAAAAACTGCATTGAACTTGCTTTTCCCGGTATAGTGAAACCCTCTTCGTTACGGTTACGTAAACTGATCAAGGATTCGAATTCAAACTGCAGACTTGGTTGGACTTGTCTGAATCAAAAACAGGCACAAAAGGACCAACAAATGGTCCAAAAATATATATATAAAAAAAGGGAAAATAGTACACCCAAGGGGAATCATAACACTCGCAACTTATAGGAACCGCAAATCAATTGATTGGGGGAGTAGGGGGGGGGGGCAGGAATGGCAAAAAAAAGAAAAATAAATATTTGAAGTATTTCCAATTTTTTTAATTTCTATTAATTCGTTGATGGGGATGGATTGAATTTTTGCCCTTAGAAAGCGTTGTAAAAGAAATAGGTATATAAACTACCCACACAAAAGCCACTTGCGGTTGTCAAACCCTTCAAAAAACCCTAAACACACTCTAAATAACCGAAATGAATTACCAAAAGATTAAACAAGCGCGTAAGGTCTATATGATAAAGGGTGCACCTTTTCTTATCTCTTTGCTAGCGCTAAATGATATGTTCTCTCTTGGGCAAATTAACAAAATTCCGCAAAACTTCCAAAAAATAGCAAACTATACAAAGGCACCATAGCACATAGTTTCTTTTCCCTCTATGCCAACAAAACGTGAATATGTATGATCTGGCTTACTAGTACTACCATAAAAAAATATGCGAGAGGAACGTTCCTACGAAGAAAAAATATAGAATAAGGAAGGAGCAAGGCTCCAAATCACACGTGGTGCCACTTATTGGTTACCATTAGCAGGACAGACGGAGAAATGACGCGACTTTTTGTTTTCGTAAGTGTCACTTTCTATGAAAAGTGTCATTCCTCCGCAGACCCTGATGAAAGAAACGTTCATATCCACCATGCTTTCTAATCTCTCTTTTTGCACAGTTTCGCCAACACAAACTCACTACAACTTTTCGCCACTACATACAAAGCGCAAAGCTTTCATTCCCCTTGTGTCGGGGGGGGGGTTAACTCCCCACTTTCTTTTTCTGCCTCTCCAGTTTATAATTATTTTCCAGGCTCTGGTTGTCGGATTCATATAAAAGTTAAGTACAAACGCATTTCTCCCCCGCCCCCCAAAATGCAAAATGGCGTCTATTCTGTTTTTTTGGAAAAGGGAATGAGGATGACGTAACGCTGGTGTGACTGTACATGTTTATGTACAACGGTAACGGTAAAGCCCCCCAAACTAAATCCTCCCAATCATGTCTACATTAGTATACTTTTGCTCTATACTTTCTTCTACGAACATCCACAACTTCCAAACTTCAAACCAAACTTCAAACCACACAAAAAATAAAAAAATTAACGTCTTCTTTGCACGAGTTCCAGCTTCTTCCGCAACTGCTCTTGCTTCTTCAAGAGGGACTCCTTTTCGGCGAGTAACCGCTGCTCGTTGACGGTCAAATTGTGACAATGGGCGGCCGCCTTCTTGAGGATGACGACCTTGGCCGCCCGATCCGACGACAAATCGGGAAGTAAAGCTCGTAAATGATCAAAGGCGTTCCTTAGGTCGACTCTTCGTTGGCGCTCCATGGAATTGTGCATATTTCGCTTCTCGCCCGGCATGCCGTCTTCCGAGTCGCTCCCCGCTCGACTGCTTTGCTTTTTCCGCGGTGACGAGGGCTCGCTCGAGGACATGTGGTCGGGGACGAGGCTCGCCATCGTCGGCGTACTCATGCGGGCGCGTTTGGGCGGCCGCCCCACACTCCGGGCATGATTAGTGGTGGTAGAGGTGGCACTCTCGGAGATTCGCTTGCTCCCAGTGCTGCTGTGACTACTCTTGGCTTCGTGGCTGTCGCCGTTGATTCTCCGCACGACGGTCGTCGTGGCTCCCGCGCCCATTTTCACGAAACGCGATTCCGTGGCACTCGTAGTGATTCCGCTCACGTTCGACTTCTTTTGATGCGCCGCCGACGCCACCGCCAACTGCAACTGCTTACGGACCAACGTAGAAGGATTAGCGGGCAGCATTTTCCGCACCAGGAAAGGATTGTGAGCCACTTTCGCTGCTTCATTCTTCGGATGTTGCAACACGAAAGGCGGTCGCGCTGTCAAATACGCATGCGAAGGCTTCCCCAACGACACCACGTCAATTTCTTCCTCTGCAAAAGACAAAAACACAAGGTAATCAGACAAGAAACTCTTAAAAAAACATTTCAAACAATGGCGGCAATACGCTTTAAGCCAACGCCTAAATTCCCCCAAAATAAAGTAAATAAAATAAAATTCCCAAAAATAAAACGAAAATACAGTAAAAATAGTTATAATTATACGAAATAAAGTTCAATAAGTCATTCAAAGATAGCCAACAAGAGTCGGAAGCCTATTTTAGTAAAAAGAAAAAAAAGAAAAAAAATCCGAAAATAAATGAAAAACCAACAGAATAATTCAGATTTTGCGGTTCGCACTCTAAAAGCCGTTCCCTATTTACTATAAGAGATAACTAATCAAAATAACATAAATAATGAAATAAAAGGAACGAAAAACCAACAGAATAACTCGGCTTTTGCGGTTCGATGCAGTCGCTTTCCGATTCTGAAAAGCCGTTCCCTTTTTCTCACACTAAAAAAAACTCAATAAAATTCGCCTTTCCATTTGGCCTCGTGACAGGAACTAACGTCTGGCTATGTGGGCTTCATGCCAAGCCGACAGCCTTCGACGCTTCATTTTAGGGTTTAAAGTCAAGGTAAAAAGCCCGAAACTGCAGTTGTGAAGTGAACGTTGTATTAGGAACGCATGTACTGATGCCCAATATTTAGAAGGCGGGATGTTTTTTTTTTGCGGGAAAGGATGAATCACCCTCTTTCGGCGGTTTGATGCAAACTGTCTGCGGCTAGCCGCCATTTTCCGCCCATTTTGTATCACTAATAATTCGTAGTAATAACATTGGAGTAAAAATCCCTTCCTTTTAACCAACTTCACTTCCTCCAACATATCCTTCGTATCAGTTCCAAGGTTTCTTGCCGAAAACCTCTTCATTCCCATACCTTCAAACTCAAAAACGAAAGCAAACCAGATAAGTCGGAAAAATTCCGTAAAAAATCCCTCGAAATTGCCAAAACTGACGAGTATCCTGCATAATTAAACCTACATCGTTCAAAGGAACATTCCACACATGTTGACCTTCGATATGGGGGGGCAACCACTGATGGATCCTGCTTTTTCCTCAAATGCCCTTGGCTTTATTCCCGTTTACACCTTATTTGCATACGCAGGTGAATACAATCACCAGACATGCCCCCAGGTTCCCGCCAGAACTACTTCCAACCATAAAGGCAACCCGGAATGCCCGATTCTATTCACACGACCTCCTTTTATGAGGAATCCCTTCTATTTTCCTTCTTTTTCTCCTTCGACGAATACGAGTTTATTCTTCTTTCGCCTCCTCCGAAGTGAAAGCTTCGCCTCAAGTCTGTACTCTCTACAATCCCCCCAAAAGCCCGCCAACATCGATTCCCCACACATGGTCTTTCATAGTAACATTGGGGTCCGTCTTTTCCGTCTCTCCCATCGATTCTCTCGCACTAAGACCCCCCTCTCTGTGGTTTTTTCTATTTTTCTATCTTTTCTCCGCTTCTTCTTTTCCAAACACATTCTCTCAGTCTCCTCCTAACGCCCGTTACAATAACCATTGACTCGAAGACTCACAACAGAAACAAAAAAGTCTAAATATTTTTCTTTCGCCTTGCCTTTTAACGATTTGGGCGTTCCCACGGTCCTACCAAGTGAGTCACCTCAAAAATAAATAAAATTAAAACGCTATTTTACAGCCCATTCATAAAAAAAGACGATTTTCACCATGCAATACCCACATTTAAACCCCCAGACACTCCTATGGTAACCCAACAATGAAATGCTGCACTCCCGAACGATTCCTACAGTATTTCTATAGTAACCCAACAATGCAATGTTTTGTTGCCAATGGGTGTTAAATGAAAAGCAATTCGGGAAGCTGGGAAATTTAGACCTTTGGATACCATCAAGGTTAGATTGCTTATCTTTCGTACCCAAACGGAAGTAAGAAAGAGCCAACGAACTCGAGTAATTGTTTCAAATTTAAATCGAATTTTAGAAAATCCCACCTCGACAGTACCACCCTTTTTCGATTTTTATTTTTCATGCGAAAATGCAACAGAAACGCTACTTTTGACCTTGACAAATATTTCCCTCAACGAAAAATGAAGCATTAAGTGGTTTGAAGGAAAGAAAAACCTGTTTGAAGGAGGACAATGGACAAATTTGGGAAAATTCCTGAAATTGCGAAAACTTTCTTCCTTTGGCGTTTTCAACGATGTTCAAAGATTGGAATACCAGTTTTTCCATCGAAGGGATGGGAATAAAACTCATAAAAAATAAAGGGAAACACAATAAAAAAAAGTACAAGAATCGCGAAGTGAAGGCCAACCTGAAAAGGGAGAGAGACAGCAACCACGTGGGCACGACACCAAAAAAAAACGTCGGACACACAACTTTTCCGCTCTCGTGACGGACTTTTCAAAGGCATATCGAGACTCCTTCGCCCGGTTTGTCTTTTTCCTACTCTCCAGTTGGGGGAATAGACGACTAAACGTTCTATAGTAAAAAAGATTTTGGAGTACCCCTGTACCCCCCTCTTCCCTTCATCCCACCTAGCCCCCTCACGTAAAAAACGGTCAAAACTTCCCCATTTGTTATTTAGTTTTTAGTTGGGATGTTTTATTCGTATACCTTCACTAAGCTTCTCTGTACTCCTTTTCCAAAAGGATTCAGAACAAAACCTCCCGACACAAGTTTTACCATCATTTTAAAGCTTAAAGCGCCAAGGTCAAACGGTCTCTCTCGGCAAGATGGAACGAGTTAGAAGACCCCTCTCTTCTTATTTTACTTTTCTCTTTCGCTCTCTACTCCTCTCTTACTCTCTCTATTTCCCCCTCTTCATTGAAAGAAAATGGAGGTCCAAGAACCCGCCAAATCCACACCTGGCTCATCTTCAGCCCGCTAGCGATATACAAGTTTTTCTTATTGCACCCAAAACCCCCCAAAACTTGATTTTGTGCCAAAAATAGCCATTTCCTTATTAAGCGAAAAAATAAGTAAGAAATAACATCGACTATAACTCCTCACAAACCAATTCACAATAATAAAATTAAAACTAAGTTTTAACATAAAATTCGATTCATTTAAATTCGATCAATTTATCAAGATATGCATATTTAATGACCAATATTAGATATAGAATTCGATTTAAACATTAAATGAAGTGATGAATATTGAATTTAGGGACGAAATAAGATGATTTTAAGATTAAATTCAAAATGAAATAAAGGAAAAATATATTTTTTTAAAAAAAGAAAAGGAGTAGAGTGCTGGGAAAAACCGTGGACATACCGGAATCGGAAGGTGTCTGAATGCCCAAATGCTCGGTGGCGACTTTCCCGGGTCGTTTAACGCTATGGTATGAATGATCACTATGTGAGTAATAACTGTGATCGGGAAGCACGGTGTTGTGTTGGGTCGTGACATGTTTGTTGGGTGTCCGTAGTGCCAATTGCACGTTGCCGGGGTGCAAGAATGGTGAATCATCCCCGGCACATTCGCTGCCGTCCACTTCATCCTCTTCGGATTCGACTTTCATGCCGATCCGCGCGTTGGAATCGCAATGTGCTTCCTCTTCTTCATCATCTTCGTCTTCTTCTTCATCTTCGTCGTCGTCGTCATCTTCGTCGTCCAGATCGAGTTCGGAGGACGACGACACGCCGAGGCGACAACTCGGTTGCGAACGTTGCTGTTTGGAGCGCCGATCCAGGTTTTGGCTCGCAGAATCGTCGTCGTTGTCGTACTCAGACTCGGACAGGGACGAAGGCGTTTCGGGGCGCGACGCGTGGAACCGCGAACAAGTATTCATGCCCGAATGGGTCGCTGATTTGCTGCTCATCGAGGTGAGAGAGGCGTCCAAGGAATTGGTGGCACTTTGAATTTCCGTGGCCGAGAGAAGGGCGACCTTCTCGGCCGTCGCCAGCCACGATTGGGCCACTCGCTTGGCCTCTTTTTCGCGCCGATGCTCCTCACTGGGGCATAGTCCCGACCACATGCAATCGTGCCGTAACTCGCCGACTTCGCGCGAACTTTTCGAGGCGGGGTACGTGGCAAAGGGGGTGGAAACGACAGTCACATGGGTCGTGGAAGAGGCGACGGGCGACATATCGTCGGTTTCAGTGAGAGGCGTCGAGGCGTCTAATAGGGGCAACGGAGAAACGTTCGAAAATGGAGAGTCCGGGGTGTGGGGCAGGGCACCGGCGAGGCTCCCCGGCATTGAGGAGAGGATCGAGGCCGAGGCGAGCAGCTCGTCCACACTGAGGACTTCGTCCGCTTCACTGGATAAAATATCCGGGAAGAATTGGGATGGGTCGCTGTTGTCGTCGGAGCCGAGCAAGTCCGCCAAGTCCAGGTCAAGCTCGCCGAAGTTGAGCTCGTCGTTGGCGAGGTGGTCCAGGGACGAGGAACTCTCGCGCTCATGCGAGGGCGACACAGGCGGTGTGGGTAAATCAAAACACCCGTCCCAGATAGAGTCAAACAGATTTTCATCTTTGCTAAGGAGCGACAAGTCGTCGCGATGCACTTTGTTCCAGTCGCACAACAAGGTGGTTAATCCTAAACCTGCGCCCAATCCAGTCGCCAAACCGGGACTCGAAGAATACGCCGAATCGTCTTTCAGAAAACAAGGGTCACTATCGAACACGGCCATGTTGGTAGGCGTCATAGCCTTGCGACTCTACGTTTTTTTTTAATAATCCAGAGCAATATTGGGCAGGATTTCAGTCACTGCCGGTATTCAAGTGCACTAATTGGGTTTCAATAACAATAATAAACCAAAACAGTAATCCGTGTGGGGTGATACGGCACTACCAAATTCGGGAAAATGCGTTTTGCCAACTTTGAAGCACAGACATGGAAAATAATCGAACAAATCGCTGCGCTTCTCTTCCCGCCTAAATGAGTTCACTGCGACGAATGAGTAAAACCAGTCGCACACCCAACGGATCCACCGACTGAGACCGGCTGCGAACGAAACCGGGCAGAGTATGCACCGCGAGGGGGGCTTGGCCGGCGGAGCAGTACAAATCACTAAACAGTCCCACACGTTAACCACGGTAAACTCTGACATTTCCCTTGATTAGCATTGTTAAATACGTTAAATCATGTGAGGTATGTGTTTATTGATTGTATTTTGAATAAAATACGAGATGACAGGGTGAATTACGGGAGAACAGTGTCATTACCTCGTTTTGCCGGCATCGCCAACACGCCCGCGTAGACGGAGAGGGACCAGAGAGGAGTGCGGCACACAAACAGGGGCAGGCGTAGAAATTCGTACTTTTTCGCCGTAGGCGCCACCGAGCTCCGCTCCTGATCAACTTCTCCCGCCTTTTCTGCGGAGGGGAAAAGGTGGTGGTCAAAACGCAAAGGGGGGAAGGGGGGCGGAGGAAAAAGCGATGGACCCCGAATGGGAGGCATCAAGAATTAAAGAACCGAGTCTCAGGGGCAAATTTCACCTTAACGACAATATAACGATACTTAACCATGCCCAAAGTTCAGTCCCTTTAACTAAGGTGAAAGAAGGAACCAGTCCACGATTCAACAACGCGCGAATACTGGGAGATTCCGGGAAAAGGCGTGGAGGCTATTGCCTCCGCACATATTTCGCAACAGGTTCTCCAGTTTCGGAACTCGGAGATAAAAGTGACATTAGTGTGTGTATGAGTGTTTCAAAACGTTCTCGGAAAACGAAGCTCATCAACTTTCGTTGACGAGAGTCGTTAAAACTTGCCATTTCTTTCACTCCACGAGCTGAAAAACGACAAATTCATTGTTGGTTAGTGACACACTAGTGTCATTTTGTACTCCGTGATACATTACGTACGTATGTAACTGCATTTGGAGAACGTGTTGATATTTCGACAGCGTGCAAAAAGTGGTGGCCGACTTGCTGAGCTGGGTTTCGGAGTGGTGGCTGAAATTGAGGAGCAAAGGGGGCGGTCATCCTATGCAATGCGACGTGTCCAGCGTGTTCCCTATGCACTCAGACGGTCAGCCAGCGCGTTTTTATGAACCAGTAGCGTTCAAGGTGACTCTCGTGCGTTAAGACGACCAGTTCTTCCAAGACGCGAGTGTTGGAGGCAGCCCTGAATTCTTGTCTAGTTTCCCCTCCTCTTTAGCCAAAATAAAAGCAAATAAAAACAACATAAAATAAAAACATATATGCCTGCAAGAGGCGAATTTCTTTTAAAAGTTTTTCTTTTCATGCTGCAAGAACGTGCTGGACTCCCGATTAAGTTGGTCTCTACCTATACCCATCCTCGATCAGAGTCCCCCCACCAAAAAATAAAATAAAATGAAAAAAACGCATCCTCAATCCTTGATCAACAGTCACCCTCGCACAAAAAAAAAAAAAATTAAAAAACGCGGTTTGTTAACCACACGAATTTTACCCTCGTTTGCATAAGGAGTTCAGAGTGGTTCAAGAGTAACATTGCACCGGTCGTGGCAGATCGGGAGCAAGTTTGGCCATGGGCGTGGCCGCTCTGGTTCGTGCAATCAGGTGTCGTCATTTATCTTGGACCAAGAGCAAGCCAAGAGGTCAATACCACCTGTGAACATACGTGAGAATACCGTCACAGATAACTAGCCAGAGAATTCCGCATCGACTTGTACTCTTTTTGCAATTATAGCAGCTTTTTCTAAAAGATAATAATAATAAATAAATAAAAATAAGGTGCAAACACTTTGCATGGCAAACTAGAGACCAGGGGGAGCTTTGGAAACTATGTGCGAGTTGTGCTGGTCTACCTAGCAAAACAAGAGTGGAATACAACAGGTATACTACTCTAAACAAAAAACACTTAACCTCAGGAAGCGTGGGCGAAAACAGAAAGAGCAGTAGGAACCAGAAAGAAAAACGACGTGGCCGTGGGTTATGTTATTTCATCAAGAATTTCCTGGTAAGGTTTTGTAGCCGGTTTATGTACTAAGGCGGTGACTCATCTTTCAAAAGCAGACTGCTGGGAAAATTCCAGAGTAGAAAGAAAAATAATACCGAGAAGCAATAAACCGTCTATTTATTTATGCGTCGAACCACGTGCTGTAAATTTCAGTATGAAGCGATGGCCATTCCCATTACTTTGCATGCACGACAGTTTCTTTTATAGCGAGAAAGGGCCCTGCCAGAGAACATTGAAAACGGCAATTAACGGGACCCGATGACAGCTTACAATTACGATAGATACCATCATCACGTGTGGAGTGCATGCTAGACTAGCGTACACACGCGGTAATACCTTTATTTCCCTTCTTGTTATCAGGCTTAGCCTTGGCAGACTTTTATCTGGGCCTCACATTGTCCTCCACACGTGTCCTGCCCACGTGCTTTGCCATATTGTCATTGTGCTGTAAATCAAAACAGTACTATCCACACATTTATTTTGTCAACATAGATTCCTTTCGTTTCCTGTCTATTGCTCGAGTAATTTGGGATATAATTTTTGTTGCACGCATTTAACAATCGGTAAGTAGGGTTTTCAATGTAACGTGCATACAGCAGGGATTTGAATTGATAGTACTCGAAGCGTCCCGCCAGGGTTGCACCAGTTTGAGCGCCAAGTGGTCAGTTTGACTTTGTTGCAGCTAAACTAGTAATTAAACGCGCCGTAAACAGCTCGTGTCCTACTTTCAAGACACGTGACAGTGAGGCCTGGCTTTTGACCTCGGATGGCGCGATTCCAAGGTACTGTACGACATGTTTTTGCGGTATAAGAGTGTTCCTCCTTTCGTGATGCTGCCGTGCCGCCTTCCGCCCATTGGCAATTCTCTTGGCGAGCCGCGTCAGGTTTTTGGTCCCGTTCTATCTGTAGGGCAATGATAGGTTTACGCTTTTACGCCTTCTCTTATCTTACTACCTTATAATCAACCAAGCATTACAATTAGCTGCTGTCTGCCCCGATCTTCATATCTTAACCAGTCACTTTGGTGGTTTTACGGCCTTTGCCAGCTTGTTCGAAGCACAACACTTTACCCCACCATCTATTTTTTATTATCCGAGCTCGTTCTAACCCGTAAAACCTAAAGGACCAGCCCAAGGTACGACAAACCCAAAGCACGCGGCCTTCTCCATTCTCTTTCTCGCAGAAAAGGCCAATTAAGCCACAAAAAAGTAAGTGGACAAACAGGTCCTCGATCCCTCTTTGTGAACTTTGTCAACCGGCGAAACTGATTGCTTTTACACCTCAAAGTATTGGCTTCTGATCGCACATACCAGTTACAAAAACTGCTCTGCAACAATGCAATACAAAAAGAATTGAAGAAAAAATAATAGTAATAGGTACAAAAACCTTGAAGCCTTTAAGAAAATAATGCCATGCTCGGGGCATGTATTAGTCCTTCATTGGTATGCATGTTATCTGACGTGCTTGACTGGATCCCCAAACTCGAGAAGAAGGGAGTAAAAGGACAATAAGCAAAAAGCCTCCTCCTTTGTTACCCACCCACTAAGCTTGGACTGAACCTACCATCAGCATCCTCCTGTGGGGACCGCCTTGGTAGTTGTGTACCTGTCATCGGACGCATAGCCAAATAGCTTAATAATACCATCGGGAGGATTTATGCATGTCGCCAGCCAACAATGCCCCAGACCACTCTCACCACAAGGGGTCGCTGTATTATTTTTTCACCCCTTTGATTCCTTTGCTTCCCCCACAAGTAGCTGCTAAACGCCTGTCTCTTGCTACACAAGACCCCAAAAAGTATTAGTTTACCATTTAAAAACATAACTGCCAACTGGGTTCCCCAAGCCACGCCTAAGAATTTGCCTCTCGGTTAATCTTCCGAAGATTTTTTCGAATTTTCCCTTTTGGGAAAATGTTCGGTCGGCTGTTCGCATGTCAGCGGTTGGGGTATGTTAAGACCCCCAAACAACAATAGGTGGTTTTGCCATTTCACCATTTAGACTCGCCAACCCCACTCGTTCGAGTGGACACTGGACAGCCATACAAGCTTATACATGCATGTATTTGTTCGTGATGTGAGAAGACAGTCCCCTCGATGTATTGTGGCAAGTTTGGGGTCTTCTGTGGGCGACGCTTGGGTGGTACACGATAGACTCGTTAGTTTATTTGAACTTTGCAATCTCGGTTACAAGTCTATGGGAATTTGGGTGGCGGCAGCGGGGCTTGTCCGTTGATACCAAGCCGTGTCCATTTTCGTGTGTCTCATCAAAGTCTCGGGAAGATTCCAAGGCCTGGTCGCTTCCCCGAGTCGTTTAGGGCGAACACAGTGGTTCGCTTTCATGCGGACCAAGTCCTAAAGGTTAATTATCAGAGCAAATTGGCCAGCAAACTAGGCCACAGGCGGCACTAGGGTTATCTCCGGCGACGTATCCCGCGTCCGCAAGGTTTGTCAAGCGAAAGGAATATCCCCCGTCAGTCAGACTTGTCTTTTTTTTATTTTTTCCGCCAAGATATCAACGTTACACAAGTTGTGTGTGTACGCGGTGGGGTTTCCATCTCCCGACTGCTGCTTTTTTTCTCAGTGGCAAGGGCATTGTAACGCGTCCGTTTTTATGAAAGGCCTACTATTGAGTAACAGTAGTAAAATGTCTTGCGAGGGAAAACGATAAACGTGCATGCCCTGAGATAGCGCGCCGAACGTTTTATCAGTTGCCCCGCACTTCTCGGATGTCGATACCCAACAAGTGTGGAAATCTTGTTTTCCAGACAGACAGTTTTGGCAGTGTAGGGCTCAGGCCTAAAAGATTAAGCGTTCCATGCCTCTTTTCCCATGATTTAGGGTAAATCTCTCGTAATTTGAAGGACTTTTTCTCCTGCAGCTAGGGCGATTTTTTCTTTTGCGGGGATTTTTTTTGGGTTCAGTATGTTGACGTTCTAACGATAACCTCTGTAGGAGTTGTTCCGGTGGAGCTACGGGGTCGGGTCACCCTTCTTCCTTTTTTGTAAGCACATCAGGAGATAACGTATCTTGCGTGTGGTAACCTCGCACAAAATGCATAAAAAAAAAGATAAAAAAAAGTGTGCCCTTGAATGGATGCTGTTAAAGTTTGTTCTGATCCAGCCATTTCCCCCAACTGACAACTTCTCGCCGCAGATTACGCGAAACGGTATTTCCCAAACCCCAGGAAGTGGATAAGATACCGTTTTCTACCCCTTTTTGGCGGGAGAACGGTAGAGGAAGTGAGTGCGGTTACCGTAGGGTTACAAGATTTAGTTTGCTGCGTTCTCAATGAAAAATTGGAATTAATCAGTCCTCCCGCCAAAACGCGCTACTCGGGCGGGAAACCACTCCAGCCAAGCCTCATCATGGGAACTAATAGCGTTTTCAACTGGGAACCCTGGTGCAGCACTTTTTGCCCTGAATGCCACAAATTCACTGTTGCAACACACAATTGTGTGGGATTCAGTGCCAAAACTGCTGCACCCGGGTTCCCAGTTGAAAACGCTATTAGGTTGTATAGGTTGTGGGTTGGGTGTTTCAGGAAGGAAACGCAACACAGCCTGTTCTTCCCTAAGGTTCCATGAGGTTCCATGAGCTTCCGTGGGGCAACGCCAGTTCTTTGAGCATGTCAGCATTTTAAGCTTGAACTCGATGTTTTGAAAACTTCTGGCTGGAAGCAGCGAGAGCTAGAACTGCACGTGTGCACCTTCTAGGTTGTTGTAACTTGTAAAGGCCATGCCCAAGCAGACGCAAACAGACAAAAAGTTGAAAAGTTTTCGGGCTGGTGGAGTTGAGGGTGATACAAGATATCGGGGTGAAGCAGGGGGTAGGGGCAAAGGGAATCTTATAGGTCAAACGGAATCCTTGGGTACTGAGAAGCACCAAGAGGGGTTGGAAAACACATAAAGATGTCAAGTTCCTTTACTTGCGTCTAAAAGGGGCTCGGTTCGGTTCGGTTCGGTGGCGGCCATCTTGTGTCAGGCTAGGTTTGGCTTTTTCATTGTTGGCGCGCTCAGTTCCTTTCTATGGGAGAACACAGCCCTGGATGGCTTTTTCCGGAAAATTGTGAATTTATTACGACAGAGCCAACGCAACTGAGAAAGTAGACAAGCTCTCATTGCAGTCGCCGGAATTTGTATTCGGTGTCCTTCAATGCGATCGCTAACGAATTTTCTAGAGGCTTTGGGGGCATTTTCTTTGGGAAAAGAATGGGTCGAAAGCTTTTCAATGTTGCTTTTCTTTCCCATGGGCCTCTACAACGCCTACGTAACCAGCGCTTTCCGTTTTTCTAAGCTGAATAAGGCTAGGCCTAAACACTTAACTCAGCGTGTTATCTAGGGTTGTTATCAGTCAGTTGAGCAAGGGTTACTAGGCATTTGAGAAGGCCGACCGACACCGACGTTTGAATGGGAAGACAAGGCTTTTGATTGTCTACATGATGTCGGTTAAAAGGTGAGCCTAATGCTACTATGAAGCTGATCACAAGCCAATTAGCCCCGAAGTGTGCTAATTTTTTGTCCCCCGCCAAATTCTAGATCCCAAGGTTCACTTTTGGGGGAGGGAGGAGGCTGGATCTGCGAAAATCGTTAGAATCGTTAGCCATATGGGGTTTGGCGTATGGCCTTGCGTGTTTCCGGTGGCTTTCACATCTCTCCCACATGTTGTATTTTTTGCCCAATTTGCAAAAGAAAATGGGAGTTTGGGTTTTGGGTTCGCATTCGACCCCCTGCTGCGATGCCGACTTGGCTTTAGCGAGAAAGAACGGGATTAGACGCATACTTTTCCTTTAGTTCTTCTCTTTTAGGTATTTTTTGTGCCACTCTCCTCTGCGAAGAAAGAAATTACAAGTTTAGTCCCTAGGTAATTGCTACGGCAGTTGGGGGTTGGGAAAGCAATGGTCATCAAGGGACTCGAATTTCCTGAATTCTGACATTAACTGAAAACAAAAGAAAAGAAAACTTTATTACAGATTAGAAATTAAATTAGAAGGGATCATAAGCATGTTTTAAGTTAAATAAGGTTATTTACATATGTAGTATGCATACAATGTATCAGCTTAATATTATTAATATTTGTTAAATAAATTTGTCTACCCATAGTTGCGTGGATTGGTGGATTTTTAGATTTAGTAGTGTTTAAACCTACTTTATGAGTTTTAAAAATGCTACTGGATGCGAAATTTGGAGAACCAAGCCGCTTATGTTTCAATGCGAAGGTCTTATATCTTATGACGCGAAAAGCTTGGAAGGCTTTACAACTTGAGCGATTTAGCGCGGGAAAAATCCGAGAGGGGGGAGTTAGGTAATCTAGACGTCTTTAGTGTCTCTTGTCTCGCCAAGTTATCCTATATCATAGTCCTTGGGCTATGCTATGTGTTAGCTATTTGCAAACGCATTCATTGTTGAAAAAAATAAATACCAAAATACCCGTTGCAGACGCTAGCGGTTCGCAGACCTTGTGCGCGCGGCATTTAAAGGTCAAACCCGTTTCGCCCTAGCCAGTTTGTGATTCCTGACCTCTCCAAGCTTTCCGAGTTTTCCAAGGCCTATGTAGCCCTCCCTGGTTTCGTAGCGTGTATAGTAAACATACTTCCTCAAGGTCTCTACAGGCGGAAAACCGTCCAAACGTTTGCAGATAAGATTACATAATCATACGCTCTAGCCTCATCTTGTAGGCTTACATCGTTTTGAGCGACAAGCGAGAAGCAGAAGGACAACCAAGGGGCCCGCATAGCAACACTTACTTCAGCCGTTTCCATTGGTCCCTAAAGCGCCGAACATTTTTCGAGGGCAAACATTTCGAACGTTTTTCCACAGGGAAGCAACGGCTTGTTATACTATAGATCGCTGTGGATGGATGGCAAGTTTATTATGTTTTGGGTGAGAAAGGATGGAAAAGTGTAGGAAAATTTGATATTTGGTGTGATATATTTCGTTTCCCTCAAGTGCTACCTCAAAAAATCGTTTGCGTAGGTCGAGGATCTATTAAGTCATAAAAAGGGCAGTTAAGTCATTCAAAAAGTATCGGAAAAGAACCCCAGCCGTCAATTATGGCTTGTCGACAGCTTGATAGATATTCCAGCTTCTCTTCTTGGGCTTTCTTTCTCTTTCAATTTGTTTCCATTTCAATATTCTTCTTATTTTTTTTTTAGTTAAAAGCTCTTATCAATTAGGGATGGGGGAAGTGAAGATATTGTTCTCACTTTTCTCACTATTTTCCCGTACTAATCACTTCCAAACGAGGGGATTCTCAGTAAACCCACATCCTCCGCCGAGGAAGTCGCCACTACGCTAAACTCTCGAACTAACTATTCTAATCTCATTCTCACACTCTTGGCCATGCATAGATAAACACTCAACCCAAAACTCCTTCGCCGTATTTTTTTTCATTTTTTAAGGGAATACAAATACAACCATTGGAAAAAGAAACTGTTTCCTCCGATATACATCACACTTTTTTCCGAAACGGAAGTTGCGGTCTTTTCTGGCAAGTCGCGTAGAGAGAGATTGGATATATGTTTAACCATGCCACTCCTTTCAGAGTTTTGGGAACCCTTACAAACTTTTTACTCTTTGAAACGCAAAGGGGGGACTCTTACTTTACTTGTAGGCTTGACCGTTTGACCTCTTCTCCTCCCAAGACGGTCCTCATTGTAAAAGCATTCTTCAAGAAAAAGAAAGAAAAGAAAAGATAAAACCTGACCCCTCGCTGCGTCCAAGTATAGTTGGACAGTTTCACAAATCGTAAGACTAATACATTACCGGGAGGGTGAAACCTCACGTTACCACAAACCCCGCCTACTTCGAAACCCCAAAGACCCAAAAGCATTTCTCTAAAACTCATCGAAGGGGGGGGGGGGGGCGTCTAAGATTTCACCCCCTTGAGAATGTTCTCCCTCTATTAGGGTCAAAAGTGTTCTTGTTACCCAATAGTGATTTTTTATGATTTCTGAAGGACCAATTGAATTGTAAAGGAATAAGTGATTTTTTAAAAATTAATGCTAAGAAGATAATTTTTCTAAAATGTCCGATTTCCTCTTATCGGATTTCCCTACAAGTCCGATTAGAGTGTCACAACTCCGGGGAGAGGATAAGCCTCTTCACAGACAAACAGCGTCGGGTTAGGGGAAAAGCGTTTTTGGAGAATGAAGTATGTTGTTCTGGTTATGCTGTTATGTAGGTTTGTCAATGACACACATGGGGCGGGTAATGAGCACATGTGTGGGTGACTGTGTTGTTCTGGATAAGGCAATGAAATTTTTTTTTAAATGTTGAATCAACTTGCGCTCCCAGTTTCATTGAAAATAGTGCCGGACTTAAGAGGGGGTGGGTGTTTACCGGGAAAAAAAGCAGTAAAAAGATGGTCGATGCCAGAGCCGGAAACGCCTGAGTTTTGTACGTTATACAAAGCTGTAGGGAAATGACGTGTCGAGAGAAAGAAAAAGATTAGCTGTTTATGCACTAAACCGTTTCCTGCTGCCCGTTTCCCATTCATCCGTACCCATATTGAAACCTAAATAATAAACGGGCTGGTTTTTAGGGGTTTGTATAATTTTTTCTCCCATTTTTTTCGTTCCTTTTAAAAAGGAGGTTCAGCCTGCTCCTAGCCCTAGTAATGCGTCTACGGTCTAGGGAAAAGGAAAAGTCGGTCTATCCGAAAAAGGAAGACGAAAAAAATGCATGGGGACTACCCTTTTTCCCAGGAATCGAGCCTCGAATTCTTGGAAGAGTGGAAGAGAAAATCCCCCCTAGAGCTGCAGGCGCCCTTCGCACCATTCCACCTCTTACAACGTCAAACTTCATCTACAAGTCAAGTGCGTGCGTCGGAATTAGCCCTCTGGCATAACCGACGATATTAGCTGGCAACAATAGGACTGTTTTCCTTTTTTTGTGTTCTTTTTTCCCTTACAGCAAGTGAGCCAAGACCACCACGAACCTCGATGGGCACGCTTCGTTACCCGGAGAGGCCGCAGAGCAGACATAATACCTAGGCTAGACGGGACAAGTTAATGGTCGTCAAGTCCGAGTTAATCCTTCTTCCTCGGTTAAAGGCATTTAAGTGAGTCGTCTAGAAACAACAACGTTAATGTTAATGCCCCTCAACTGTTGACGCAGTTTCACAATTGACGAAGTTCAACGCTGACTCTTTGATTGAATTCTAACTCTTTAACTCTGACGAGCATTAGCTAATGCCACTGAAAATCCCGTCTGGACAACTTTAAGCTCGTTAAGTTAGGAACAGGATGACAAATAAGTAGTTTTCGGTAATTCACTTCACGAACCCGGAATCGATCTTCTCACAACCGTGGTTCACCTTCTAGTGAGTCGCCAATGCACGTAAATAATGCTCTGAAAATTCGAAAGTTTTGTTTGGATATATATGCAGCTTCTGTCATTGTTGGACACACCAAGCTCCAGAAGAAATGGGGTTTTGCGGCCTATTCTGCACAAGAAATAATCTTCTACGGAAGATTAGCAGCTGAACCGGAAGACACATTTCAAAGTTACACTCGTACGGTATGTATCCCAGAGTCAAAAATGACACTAGTGTGTCACTGGCCAACAATGATTTTTTCTTTTTTCAGCTAGTGGAGTGAAAGAAATTGCTCATTCACTTTCGTTGATGAGAATCGTTAACCTAACCTAACTTAATAAATAACTTAACCTAAGCTAACCTAATCAAACCTCAACTATTCCCCTCTTTAACTAGGTCTAGCCTAGGTATTAGGTATAGGAATTTTGTCTTGAAGTAGTGAAAACAAAAGGGAAGGAGCAGTGTGCAAAGGGTCGGGGGGAAATTACAGATTATTATGTTTTATTTGGCACCTAGAAGCTTGTCTATACGAGTGATGAGGTAGTAGGTCGTGGATTCGATTTTAAACTATTGAAAGTGCGGTTCAAACGTTCGAATGTCATATTTAGCGCGTATGAGTAGTAGCTACCGTTAGCAGCAGAAGGTGTGGATTTAGCTCATCCATCAAAAAGTCGCATCTTGGAACGTTGGAAGTCAAGTCTGGTTGCATTAGACGGGTTCTTTTGCTCCTTTGCCGGTACGTCTAAATTGGAGGGAAATCTAACGATCCCGCACCGGTTTTCAATGCACCGGGAGTCATTATTACACCTCGCGAGGCCAAAAGGGAAACGCAGAGGGCAGTGCAGGTCAGATTAAGGGATAACTGCGAACTGCAGGAGAAGTAGCATTAGTCAGGTCCTTATAAGGGAATAATTTCACCCGAAACAAAAATATGATGGCTGTTGGACAAAAGGACGGCGGCAGGCCGGAGATGCGCTCATTATAAGGCTCTTTTGCATAGACCGCCCGAACGCTAGCCAACTGTCAGTAAAGCCGAAACTTAAACTATGGAACTTAAATCCGGGATTTTTATGTAGCTTTGCAAAAGGCAGTTAGTGTATGGGGATTAGGGAAATTTGTAAGATCACTTTGAACTCTTAATTCTTGTTTCCGGTTCCGTTTCGCTTAATATTCTTCCAGATTCTTTAAGTCAGATTAGTGATTCACGCTGTCTGTTAAACCTACAAGAGTAACACGAATCTTTGTTGTGTGTTTGGCGTTGCTCAGTGGGGAATCTAGGTAGAGACATTACGTGTGCGAGTGGCGACTGCCTTATTATACGCTAAATGTCTGTTTTTCTTTTCTTTCTTATTTTCATATTAGCTTTTGTCAGACCGAATTCCAAAGTCTAGCGTTTTCTTTTCAGAGAATTTCGGGGACGAAAATTACGAGCATATGCGAAGGCTTTCGCAAGTTGAATGGCATGTTGCAGAGGCATTATAATTAGGGAAGCTGCATGGTAAAGCGGCCCCGCAATCTTACTTAATAAGCTGTAACCGTGCTTTTGCCATTCGTCTTGCGTGTGGCGTGTTATCATGAGCTATGAGTTGGATTTTCAAGGGATATTCATCCTGTTTCCTGGCTTGTTGTTAGAGCTTCAACCCCGGTTTGCACCGAGTTATGTATTTGCGCATTTGCCCGTGTTAATAAAAAGCTTCAGGATGGCATTTGCATCCGCGTTGGGGCAGTTTGTTTCCTTCCGGGGCTAGTTGCAGGTCCCTTTGGTGGTTTTTTATGCTACGTTTGGCAGTAAATGGACATATTGTGTCTGAGCGCCTTTGGTTGGGAGTAAAAGGAACAGGCAGAACTAACCATCTGTCATCCGTCCGCCTGCATAGTTAACAGAAACTCGATTGGAGAGTGCTGCGGATTTGCTAATCCTCGCATAAAGCAGTATGGCTTTTTTTAGTAAGTAGTTCCGGTCTGATAGTCGGGGCTTTTGTTGCTCCGGCTTTTATAGACGACTAACTTACTCACGTAAATAATAAAAAAGGACAAAAATGGGTCCACACTGTAGGATATTGCTTTTACAGTGGTTTTATAACCCCACACAAGACTATTTCATTGTTGGAACCGTTTCTTTTTGCCTGTTGTCGTGCGTTTTTGTTTTGGGGGAGCAGAAGTCACTTCCAAGTCTGCTTCGTAGTAACCGAACTAAATACTGGTTCACATTGGCGTCCTGATTTGCGGGTTGCGGCCATCAAGCCGCGTTCGTCTTGTACGCTCGACTTAAACTTATAGACTACCCAAACTCGAAAAATTGTTGGCTTTTAAGCTTGCTTTTAAGGCGACTTAAAGTTTAGTCAAAACAGACGCGGCTATTGGGAACAGAGCCTTGTACGCTTATAACTGAGTGAACGTTTTTTGGAAGTCGTCGACTCGAGCTCACATTTGCGCCCTGGTTTGCGGATTGCGGCATCAAGCCAATTCATTGTTGCTAGCAATACTGCGGTTTTACCTTTTAGACAAGTTCATTGGAAAGTAAGAGCCTTGTACGCTTATAAGTGAGCGAACGTTTTTTAGAAGGCGTCGACTCGAGTTCCGTATGTAGCGTGGTTTCCTAGTATGAGTCCTTCAAGGACTGGCGGATGTCTGGTCGACTTTTCGAACGTTTTAAGTTAACGTTAAAGTTGCTGTGCCTGGGCTGGCGAAGCCCTTGAAAATCGAACAAAATGGAAGCCACCAAACCCGGATCTGAACACTCGACAAAGTTGTAATCGTGATCCCTTTTCAGTTAGGACGTTTAAGAAACACCGTGTCTAGAGTTTCTCTTTCACAGAAAACCAATATGTAAACAATAGACTCTCGCTGGTTCATGTTGCTTGGAAATCCCGAGCATCTAGGAAGGAGTCATCGGTGCAGGAAAAGCGATCCAAATCCAAGCGATCCACAAGATTTCATTGTCGCTTTCATGCATCGGTAGGACTGGAGGAACACCTGGGGCCTCGGTGATCAAGATCCTGGGCGCTAATGAAGCCGTCTGCATTTGAAGGCCTTTCCCCTTTATTGAATTTTCCGATCTCGGTTTCGGGTTCCAACAGGCTGGTACAATTGTCATTCCACGATAACAGTACAACTTACTCAGCACTGTATACGTTAGGAAACCACGCTCATTTCGTCAGCGCGTGGCTTCTCCCCAGACAATAAATGGAGTTTCGGATAAGAGAGTGGTAAATGGGGGGGGGGGGTCCAATAACATCTCGAAAAAGTCGTAAAATAAGACCAGGTGTCTGATTGACGTCCCTAAAAACGAGGCAGGGGCAGCTGACAATTGTACTTGGCCGTGCTGCTACTTAGCACGGTTTGTTTACGGGGTTTACGAGGCCTATATGGAAACTGCGAGATGGACTAAAGAAAGGAGTTGCAGCAGTTGGCAGGCATGCGTGCGAAGCTAACACCTCTAAATTACCCACTCAAGTCAGAGGCTTCATAGAAGTCAAGGCTTCATGAAGTGCCCGTGTCTCCCAGGTGAGTTCCTATGGATTCCCAAGTTCCTTGCTGTGCTGACGTGTCGACAGGGCGCTTAGGAAGCACCAACTTGTCGCTAGGAGCTTCAGCAAGCCGAATTACGGTCTACACCGTGGTCTACACAAGCTACACCGCACTCGAGTGCGAAACCACGGCCAAATACCGAATACCAAGTAGCATCAAGGCTCTGGTCAACAACGGCTTAACCCCGTAGTGCGGAATGCCCCCTTTGAATACGCTTGAAGAAACCCCATTGGCACCTCTACGGTCTCGCAAGATTCCTTTCAGAGTAATGCCAACATACATATACACACCTGCGTGGGCTTTGGGAGTTTGAACGAACACTTATGAACCTCGCCAACAAAGCAAAAAAATCTTTAGCCTGTGTTGTTCTCATGCACCATCTCTCGCCCGGCGAGATGGCCTTTGGCCTGCTCCACGCGATGTGCCACAAATAGCCTGCAACCACAAAGTCTCCCCACTTTGTGGTCTTGACCATTGTTTTTCTTCCATTGCTACCTGCATATGAGCGGCTAGGTGTGTGGTGGTGTGCTCTTACCGGTTGCCCACATGACGTGGCTCTACTTCAGTCTGGGTAGTTTCGCTCCAGGTATCCGCGCTATTACTCTGTCTGGCTCGGATTCCTCGGCTCCTTGACGCTACAGCACGAAGTAGGTTAAGCGTTGCCGTTATTCGCGGGGATCTATCAAAACAAAAACTGAGGCAAACTCGAAACCTCCGAACTATCTGCAAACTGCGTGTATTGCCGAATGTCCTACACGTCCTACATGAAAAAGGACCACCTTCAAGGTTTCGGGTCACAGGGTCCACCAGTCCTTGCATTTCAGCGATGTTTCGACCTGATAATTAGCCATTCCCAAAGGTTCCACGCATTCTTCCCCACTACCCTTGGACACTTTTCTTCATATTTGTTGCTATTTGGTCGCTTCGAAAGGGGATTCCAACTCAAGATAGACGCATCCAAGCATTCCAGCTTTTCCCAACAGGTAGTCGGAAAAAGATAAAAAAGAAAGGAAGCTCGACATGGATTTGGACATGCCTGGATTGGCTTGTGGTGGTATTGTGATTGTAGATGGGCAGCCAAGCTCGACCGGCGCATTTAATCCACGTGGTATCGCTACTACCACTTCGGGCTGGCCTTGGTCCGTCTAAACGTGGGTATACCTTTTCACTAAGGCCGGTACCAAACGTAAGGCAAAGGGTCATCGAGGAAGGGGGCGAGAAAGGTTGTAAAAACAGCCAAAGCGTGGTGGTTCGTATCAAAACAAAAGCGTACTACGCTTCCGGTCGTTTTTTCTTACGTTTTATTAGGATTTTTTATATTCACTTTTGGCGCCAAAAGAGGCAGCTGCGGTGTTTCCAAGCTTGGCGGTAAGCACCCCGCATACCGTATATTCCCAACTCCTTATAGCTTAAAGGTCTTCGTATTCCGCTGTAGCAAAAAAAATAAAAGGGCGTCTCTCTACCTCTCACCTGTCCTGGACACTAATGGCGTGGCAGGAATGGCGGAGTCGGAGTTGCGGCAGCGAAGAAATCGTGACTCTGTAAAGGCAGCAGCTGGACAGCGGCTAGTGCAGATTCTTTGTCATTTGGAAATCAGGATGAGGATGAGGTTAGGAGCCTTACAGGTATTGACCCACTCCAAAATATGGGCCTTTAAAGGATAGACTCTTGGTTTTCTTTGAAACAAAGTTCCTGGTGACTCCAAATCCAATTGTCGGAACTATTTGACTTCTTTATTTTGTATGTTTAATTTCATTTTAGCTTAACTGTTTGTTGTTCGTGCATATAGTTTCGCGTTTTCTTATTTTTGTTTTCAAATCTTTTAGTTATTTTTCGTTGAAAACAAAAAGCAATGATTTAATATTGCCTTCATTTCTTTGACGTGCTAAAATTCTCTTTTAATTTGATAAATGTAATCTAATTTAGTACGTTATTTGCTTTTAATTGGCATGTTAATACTCTCCTATTTCACCCAATTTGATTTAACCTATTTCATTTTTACGTAATTTTAGGCACGTATAGTTTAATTTGACATTGATTTATTATTGTTATTTCACTCTATTTAGGAAAACTGGTTAGCGAGAAGCTTAGGATTGATTTAACCTGTTTTATTTTTACTTATTTGGGAATTTTGATTTGACGGGGATTATTTATAGTTAACGATGTTATTTTACTAGATTTTAGGAAAACTGGTTATTGAGAAGCTTAGAATATAGGCGTGGTACTGGTACGGCCTGGGTTCAAAGAACACCGGTTTTTCCGAGTTCAAGGATATCCCCGGGTCTAGCCCCTAATGTTTGTAAACACTGACCATCCCTTTACGCTGTTTGCACCCTTTAGCCAGGCTTGGGCCGTGGTTTTCCGCTCTGGCGGCACCTGGCGTTATCTTTTCCGTGCGTGTTATGTTATGCGCGGGTCTGTTTAGAGAGAGCAAGAGCCTTAATAGAAAAACTTGGGGATACCGTTAGGGGTACTTTTTGCGTTTCGCAGTGTGAAAAGGGTCTGTGCGTGCGAGCAAAAGCGTATTTACGGTGGACGTATTACGTCACACGAAATTTGTCCCGCCAGTTTTTTTTTTTTTTTTTTCTTTTGTTTTTTTTAAGAAACCAGAAACACAGAGGTCCTTTGTTGGAACGCTTTTTGTAGGAACCTCTTTGGACTTGTAAGATTTAATTTTTATTTAACGGTTTTGCTCCGTCTCCGGTTCCAATTGGGCTCTTGTCTAGGGGCTATAAAGGAACATACCCCTTGTTTGGTGCAATTTAAAAGGGCAATAGACACTAAAAACAACTTTGTCTTGAACGATACAGTAAAAAGATATAGCGTCTACTGATGCGTTGCTTTCAATCGTGCAAAAAGTAGTAGTTAAACTATCAAAGAAAGACATTGCAACCAACCGTGGCTCTCTGACGTCACAGACGTAGCATTACCCATGGCACCCAGGAGCTTTGGCTGACAAGCTTTTAGCATGGAAGTGAACAAGCTCGGTAAGCAGGCCTTGACACGTCGTTGACATCGTGGCCCAATATATCTCCCAATAACATGCCCATAACACTCAAACGAGCCTAGTCCAACCCGAACCTAACCTAGTTCTAACCTAGTCCTAAAGTCGGGGTTCGTAGTTCTTAAGTCAGGTTTTGTAGCCCTTTTGTCGGGTGCAACGTAGTCCTTGTGTCATGTTTCCATTGCGATGTAGAAGGGTTTATTGGCATTTATAAGAATGACACTGGATGGGAGATTACAGCTTGTATAGCGCGCGTCTTTGCGTGCCAACATTTAAGATAGTTGTTGGGGACCAAAAAAGGGTCTTTATGTCATAATAATTTTGGGGTAAAAAAAGTAGAAACATCTCGGCGTGACAAAAAACAGGCTCCAGTTTTTGTGAAGGGGCTCTCGGTTTAAGAGGCTTATAAAAAAAAGAAAAAAGCGGTCAATTGTCCAATTATGCTGAGGAGTCTGTAAGTTTAATTGGATAGGTCAAGTTACCCGGTAATTTGTTGTAGTGAAATTGCTTTTTAATGAGCCATCACCCGTCGTTATAAAAAATTATCTTTCTATTTGCGTGTATGTTCCAGTTAGTTAACTTCCCTCTTCTCTTTAATCCTACCCGTATAGAAAACTACTTTTATCTGGAAAACCTACAGCAAAAGGAAAACGGTACATAAAAGGACTTGTGTCGTTTCACTGTCTCGGTTAAAAACTGGGGAAACTGCGTTTTCGTTGATAACCGATACACTAAAGCTCCCTCGGCATCTTTCGCGTCTGTTTGTTACTTCCAACGCGGTTTTTTCACATCCAAAAGAGGAATTTTTCAATCGAAAGGGGTTGTTTCGCCACCCTCAAGCTCCCCAAGCTCCCACAGGACTTTTATTCCATGTGTTGAGTTTTCATTACTGTTTACGAGTTGGTGTGACCCGAACGAGCCCTCTATCATTTCCTTGGTCGGGATCCTTCACGGCTTGTCGACCTGGATTTCTACCCCAGCGTGATTAACACGTTGATTTTGGCAGGGGATGGTTGATGTTGGCTGTCACTTTAAGGGACAAAACCCCTCTCTAAACCCATGCCTTATTCCTGGCAAAAATGAATGTCAGGTGTCTTAAGTGAATCTCGGCTCTTCGGCTGACAGTTCACACAGGTTTTGATGTCCCCATATATAGATACATGTAAACGACATGGATAGTAAGAGCCTCGACCAGGTTAGAAATCTATGTATTAAATACGTAGTCCAAAATGGATACCGTCGAAATAGACACCCTCGGAAAGGAGAAATGGAAGGGTTGTACAGTTTAAATATAGGGTAAGACAAATTGGTGCCAGACATTTCTTGACCCCACAGAAGGTATTGTTGTTCTCACCAAACCAATGAAGATTGTTATGTATACTTAAAAAATGAAGGAAAAGGCGCCATTAGTTTGTAACTACATACTAAGTGTTGGTATTTCCGTTTGGGCAACATTTGTACGAATTAAAATAAAAGGAAATTTAAAATAAAAGATTTTCGTTCTCATTTGCAATGCATTTCTTCTTTATTTGATGGAAGTTTATTTACTTGATACTTTGTAGAATTAGACTTGGAATTGCGGAAATTTGAGCATTTTAATTATACATTACGTATTAAAGCCGGAGTAACGCTACGAGTCCGCCGTGAAAAACACAATTCATGCGTTTTTACCCCCTATTTTTCAGGCTCCCTGCTTTTTCGAAAGTCACAGGCCGGGCTAGCGCGACGAACCCGGCTTAGGCGTTTTGTTCGCTCGCACCCTACTTTACTTGGATAACAGCATTGCGCCCAGACAGGCACGGGTAGTAAACGCAGCGAGTCCAATGGGTAACATTTGTACCAATTAAAATGACATATTTTAAGATTTTCTTATTCAATTGCAATAGTTCTTCTTTGTTAGAAATTATATTTGCCTTGGAATTACCTCAATTTTACCATGACAATCGTAGAAAAGGGAAATTGTTGAACTAAAATCAACATGTTCTACAGTTCCGGAACTCGGAGATAAATGACACTAGGGTGTATTAGTGTTGCAAAAACGTTCTCTGGAAAAAGAATGACAAGCGGGTGTCACTGGAGTTAAAATTGGTAGTTGGATTGGAAATTCCGTAGGTTTGGTTAGCTTAGGTTAACTTAGGCTAGGTTACATTAGGTTAAGTTAACGATTCTCATCAACGAAAATAAATGAGCACTCCCCTAGCTGAAAATTGAAAAATTCATTGCTAGACAGTGACACACGCAAGTCACTTTTGACTCCGGGATACGTTACATAACGTTTGAAACTAAACCCGGTGACTGTGTTGACTGAAGTAGAGTTTAGTGTGCAAAAGAAGCACTGGAGCAAGAGGATTGTATTGTATTTGGGATTGTATGGGATTTGTATTTGGGATTGTATGTGGGATTGTATTTGGGTCATTTGGAAGTAAAGGGTTGTGAAGAGTAAGTACGCGTGGTAAGTTGTTGATTTTAATCAATTTTGATTCCCGATGGTTTTGTTTAACGAACAAATGTTTGACTGATGACATCATCCCAGTGTTTTTTGGTGTACTGTACACAGTACAGTGTGCTGACCAAATAGTGTCCATTTTTCTAAAAAAATCGTATTTAATTTCGGTTGTTTTTGTGTTTAGAAGATGACTTGGCACTTGTCATTGACGGAAGCGGTTAGTTTTGATTGCTCGTGTGGTCAGACAAACTCTAGAGAAAAAGCCTAAGTCGCTGAAATAACATCGTAAAAACCGTCCGTCTCGTGTCTGAACCCCATTTCTGGGTTTTAATGAGAGCTAACTTGGCGTGCGAAGACAAGGAACGCTTGATCGGAAGTGAGCACTTTTTTCCGACCGGGGAACAAATAAAGGGGTATAAAGGGCTCGTCAATTGGTGGGTTGGAACTAGGCCTACCACTCGCCTTCTCCGAAACAACCATTTTTTTCTCTATTTTCTTTTTATTTCCGTGGAAAAGCCAGCCAAAGAGGAAACGTTTCATCCGTTATATTGAATGAAAAAAAATAATCCTACGGCCGTGGGAAGTCTGTTTTGCCCCGTAATTGTAGTAGTGAACGCAAAATGCATTAGAAGTGCGTTACTAATTGTCGTCAAAGTTGCATCCATAACCTTCTCGTTACCAAACTCGTGTCCCTTTTTTGGTTTTCTTCAATAG
The DNA here is from genome assembly GCA_003724045.1 of Lepidurus arcticus. Classification (NCBI taxonomy): domain Eukaryota; kingdom Metazoa; phylum Arthropoda; class Branchiopoda; order Notostraca; family Triopsidae; genus Lepidurus; species Lepidurus arcticus. Next base: position 525,682 of record RJJA01000003.1, read on the forward strand.
TTTCTTGTTTGTCTAAACCCAAAATTAGAAAGGTAGAAAAGAAAGCGTGTTGCACCTTGTTGTGGGTCGTAAGTTGTAACAAGAATCAATTAGCTGCACAACCAGAGCCGCTTGAATGTTCGCGAACGTTTTTTTCGCAGCCAGGCCTCCGTTGCTCCCCCTTCCCCCCAAAGCTGTTTACGATGTGGCGGAAGAAGGCGGCAAGAAGGAACTTTCGCATCACACGCAATCAACTCATGAGACTCATGGGACCAAATGTCAGGTATACAGAGAAACCGCTGGAGAGATCGATTTTTCCTTTCTTTGCAGATAACGTTGATTATGCCTTCCTTTCCTACCTGCAATACATAGTAATATAACAGAATACTGTGCATATAGTATACATACAGTGTAGTATAACATATCCTACAGCTTGTCGACACAATTCGCACTTCTGTTTACAAATCTGTCGTGGAGGATGCATTTGGGGGCTTAGTAGTCTAGACGCGCCAACAGGTCACAGCGTTCAGTAACTGCACAGTACCTTGTTGCTTATTGGTTCTTCTTTCAGTTGGCAGATCGTATGACTGGGATACGCGTAGGATCGGTTTGGATGCTTTCGATGCTTTGGAAGTGCAGTATCACGTTTGGGCGATCACTGTCGCTCGTTTTGCACGTTGGCGAATTCCACAACAAGTTCTTTGTCGTGTATCTTTCAAGAGGTGTAATCATAGCCTAGGACGAGCTTAGCATACTTGTCGCGGATTTCTGAATGGGAACATGAAGCGTTAATTCGAGGCTTATCTGACTGCCCTCTTTTAGTTGGTCTCCCACGTCACTTGAACTGATAGAGCTCCCTGAAAAGCTGGTCGATCTTTTGAGAAGCATGGGAATGTTGGATCCCTTCCCCTCAACAACAAGCCTGAGGTTCGTTTTGTATTTCAAAAGCTGGAGGGTTTGTTGTGACGCCGAGGAGCCCTTTGGGCCATACAGTAGACTATGGACGGACGGAAGAGGAAGGTTTGTGCCGGTCTCTGTCGGTGACGGGTCGCGGGGACTGTGCAGGATGCCCGGGCCTACATCGAACAAAACACGGCGTCTCTTCCCCGCATCAAAGGCGTCGATAAGATGTGTCTTGAAGCGACTTCTGTACCTTGGCATGCGACTGATTAGTGGCCCAGAAACGGAAATTTGGGGTAATAAGATAAAAGTAAACAAAAAACAAATCAAATACAAGGGGAGGAGACTATTAGGAAAGGTGAGATAGGAGAAAATGAGGCATGGTTACACGTTACGTTTTGGTGGGGTTTGTAGTTAACTTGGTAAGTGCAACTCCTGGCCCAAGTGGCTATAGGGGAGGGGGAAATAATAGCATGACAGGACAAATTCTCAAAATTGTAAACAGCGCTGCTTTTGTGACCCTCCGCGGCATAGTTTTGTTGTTAGATTTTGAATAGGTTGGGAAGAGGTCCAGTCGGAAGCTTGGAACATTCGGTATTCTTGCGCAAGACCAAACTATGCACCTCTCTCTCTGTCTCTCTCTTTCGTTGGCTGGACTTGTTTTCGCTTCGGCCACCTTAAACCATCTAAAAGACAGCAGATTTTGACGTTATCTGGAGAGGTCCAAGCTAAAAACATTCTCCGAAAACAGAATACGATGTGCTACTTTGTCTAAAACCGACACATAAACAACATTGTCACGAACATCTAACAAAAGAAAATCCAATTAAAATTTAATAAAACAATTTCCTAGGTTAGGTTGTCGAGACTTTAGACTTCTAAAACTCATCTTCAAGCTAAAACTCATCCTCGTTTTTAAAATGACGGTCCAAATGATGACAGAAAACAGAGCAAGAAAACTAGTTTTTTCCAAGATTTTCCTTTCCATCATGCGTTCAGTAGTAACGAAGCTACAGCAGTTACCGTGATACGAAGCGTCGTAAGGCTTGCCACGACACGTCCGTGACGTCGCGACCCAACGTTCGCACGCCAATACCTCGCGAACGGCTACTCCAAAAAACTTGGAACACAATGCATCGTTCGCTAAAAGAGTAAAGGCTGCAAGCCTGCAAGCGTCTACACCATGTCTAACCTGTGATTTTTGGTTAAATAGGTGGTGACGGAGACAAATGTTGTGGTCGCGTTCAAGTCTTGTTAAAAAGACGTCCATCTTTGTAGCACATAATAAACTGATTTAGAGGGGTCAGAGGGTGCGTTTCTGTTACCCAAATGTTACTTTAGTCCGTCAGTCAGCGAAATAGAGGAGAAAACTGAAGGCTAATAGTTTCTGATGAAAAATGAGCCGAGTTTTGGGACTTGCCAATTTTCGTCGAAGGTTTTCGGGATGCGATGGTCATGTCAAGATCATCCCATGTCCATTACTTGATAGCTGGACCGTAAGAACCGTGTAAAGGGGGGGGTAAGGACAGTTGAAAAGAGTGGCTCGAGGGAAAATGTTTCCCTCTTCAAAGTTATTGAAAAATGAAGTTGGTCCTCGGTGTTCGGTTGGGGGTTTGAGCCGTTTCCAGCCAAGGGACTTTTTGCTCCTGCTGCTGCCGGGTTGGAAGCTGTGAATCTGCGGCCTGATGAGCCATCCATACTGAATTCTGAAGTAGCCAGACGAAAGAAGAGAGCGGGAGAGAGGCCCCCTCTGACCTTCTCCTTTTTCATTTTTACCTGCGAACCGCATTCTTTCGCTTTCTCACTCAACTCGGACTTTGAAACAACATGGACCGCGCCGCGATTTTTTTCTTTACGAGCGCCAAAGAGATAACAGCTTGAATGATCTCCTACCTTCTTTAAAACAGCTTCTTTTCTCGTCCATTTTTTTAAACGAATAAAAAAAATTTTGGCGTACGTTTTGCGGAGACCGGAACCGCAATTACCCCCATACCGCTAAGGTTTCATTAACGCCAAACATGGGTTTAAAAAGGATTTTTATATAATACGGCCATTCAGACTTTTCGAGATAGAGAGATGGACCGTAGCCATTTTGTCTTCTCTCTCAATGAATATGAAACGTGTTCCACAAAAAAAGAGGCAAAAAAAGAGAAAGAAGAACTATAAAAGCAGTGTGAATCCTGAATGGGATATTGGCAGATAAGAATCTTCGTACTTTAGCGTCGCTTGGTGGGGTCGACAATAGATCGTCAAAGGGCTGGGGCCAAAAAAGAATGTCTGGTTATAGGCATACAGAATTGGCAAATTTCGACACAAAAGCGCGTGAAATGCGAGTTGTGCGAATCGCAGCTCTGTGACATTGGCTGCGGCGTCCGCTCAACGGACGCGCCGGATTTTCGAAAACTCGAATTCATTGTTGTTGCCGTGCCGATGTGGGACCAACAACGATGTAGAATTGGTCTCGGGCGGCTCCAGTCGAATTTCATTCTTGTTCCAAAGACCAATCCTGTCGCTTGTACCCGATTTACAAACGGAATATATGGCTAAAAGCTCGCATAGCAACAAGAAAACGGGTCGAGAACTGGACAATACAAACGAAAATTGTCCCCGGCCTCTTTAGTTCACAAGAGAAAACAGCCCTTTTCGCTTCAAGTGCAAATATTGACGCGTACAAGTACTATACTATACGTACGGTATAGTACAGTATACCCGCGAAAAGACAAACGAAAACGCCCAAACCAACCATGTGATGTCCAGCGCCCAAAAGTAACCCAAAAGTAGTCTAGTAGCCCAAAAGTAACCCAAAAGTAGCCCAAAAGGGACGCTTTGGAGGAGCTGCTGTCAATGAAACGTTTTATTGCAGGATTTTTCCCAGAAGTCTTGTAGCCTGTGTACTGAACATCCAAAATGTCCTGTGGGGTGCAGTTTGAGTTTGATTTGTTTAGAAACGGTTATTTACGTCCTTTTCCTGTTAAGGAAGAGTGAGGGGGTCAAAAGTATCATTTCGGGGGTAAGGGATGGCAACGAAAACTGACGGATGTAAGCGCAAATCTAAACGGAGCTTGTGGTTTGGCTCATTATAAATGCGTGGCGGCTTAGTGCTTTACGTATATAGAGTTTACGACTCCTTGTAAAACGCCACATATCGCTTCCATCGCTGGCCACAAATTAACTCGACCGGCTATATAACCCAAGCTTGGGCTCTATAGGCCTCCTCTTCTCAATTTTTTTAGTATTATTATTTTCGCTTTATTTTGCTTTTCCCCCTCCTTCCTCCTCCAAGAACTAAGACTTGCTAACGCTGGAGAAATTTGTTGAAAAAAAAGCTGGAGCGGTGCAAGCTTGTGGGCAGTGATGAAGTTTTACAGGGCGCATTCCTCATTTTATATAGTAATTTGAGCTAGCGTAGAACCTGTTTGAGAATAAGAAGAGAACACCGCAACACGTACTATATAATATATTTAAACTAATAAGCAAAAATCGAAATACATTAAATAGAAATACACTAAATATACATAAATAGAAATGAAATACATAGAAATCCAAAAACAGTAATTTAAGAACAATAAATAAAAATATACATAAAATAACGTATAATAGTGTATATTTTGTATGTAATATTCGAATATAAAAATAAATACATGAAAACCGAAAAATTCTTGAAAAATCAAATGTAGATAAACAGAAATAATAGGTAGATATGGGTAGATTATTACAGAATGAAAGAAGTGCAATTCCGGGTTACTTTGGGTGGTCCCAAACACACTGAAACCCTTGTGAGTGTTTTTTTTTCTACAAAGAGGGGTAGATGATAAGCCATTGTTTGACTTTGATAGGCATAGCGGAGCACTTTTGAAAAAGAGGAGATGAAGGATACGAGTTTCTAATATGACTAGAAGTTTTGAAGCCAGGGTCCAACGTTTGCGGTTGCCAAGTGGAGAAATTTCATTGTAGTGTTCTGACCCCTGAACCCCGGTTCTAAATTAAAATTACGGCCTTGGCTAGCTAGGGTGGCTATAAAAAAATTCTTCATTTTGGCGATACGTCCATTGCTCTTTTTTCCTTGAATTGGCTGGGTTGGGCTAGCTGTTGCCGAGCGGTCTCTTTTGAATACAAACGGCCCTTCGCCCTAATTGTTGCCATATAGTACCACTGTTGTGCTTCCTGATGAGCCGCCTTGTCGACATTTAGCACTAAAAACGTGAAAAAGTTGGAAAGGGGGCAACAGCCCAGTTCTGCCTCCACCGTGGCCTCGTAAAACCTTTATTTTCGTTCATAAAAAAGGGCCCCCCGAATCAATTGGTTTCGAATAACAGCAAAGAAACAAGCTTCCTTCGAGCTCTTCTAAAGAACTATAAAAAAGGACAAAAACTCCATTTTTGGCTTGGAAGAAAGGAAGAATACAAAGAAAGACGGCAGGATTTTTAAAAAGAAAAAGAAAAAACGGGCTCTGTTGTTGTGCTGTACGTCTTCGAGCTTTGATTCAAGAACTTGAAAAGCAGAGAAAATTAAAAAACATCTGGATTTTTTTAATGAAGAGTCTGGATTTTTCCGGGTTTCTTAAGGGAGGTCGCAGAGGATACAAGCAAACCCTTATATACCTGTTGCTACGCACAGTAGGCGTCTGACAACAAATCTCGGGGCTAACGAAACAACTGTCCTATCTGCGAATGTCCTTCTAATGACTCAACGCGGCGGTATCGTAAATTTCGAGGGAGGTCAAGGGGCGTGGAGGTGATGCTCCGAGAAACCTTAGGGATCATTGTCCATCCGTCCAATTTAGGGGGGGTAGCAACCCAAAGTCCAAGAAAACCGAAACTGTGTATTAGGGGTATTGACTATAACCTATCCCAAGTACTGTTGTGCGAGGTTCCTATTTTCCAGTTTCCATTTTCTAAGTTTTTAGTCTTGGGTAAACTTAAACTTGGGGACTCTTTAGTCGTACATTCGTACAGTCCACTTGTCAACTGATCGTTTGGGAAAGCATTTGGGAAAGAGAGTTCCGAACCCAATGAGAGTGGACCCACACACGTATAGTACAAAGTCTTCTCAAACCGTATCAAGTCGGTTCCCACGGCTTCCATCTATCTATAGACAGTACCGGGGCTCTGTTTAAACAGGCTGCGGGCTTTTGTGCCTCGGAACGCTCAATAAAATGGGCCGCGGACACGGACACGGGACCAGCGCACAAAACCCCTGCAAAACGATATGTGATGTGGATACACATGTAGGTTTTTACAGGCAATCCGTAGCCCTGCTTAAAGGGGAATAGAAAAGTTTGAAAAAAGAGAAAGAAAAGAAAGCGAGTTCTTATTATAGCTTGTCTCTACTCTTCAACGCGTTAACACGGTCCATCGATAAAGGCTGGCTGTTACTCAACCTTTTCAGCAAATTTGATCCATTTATCCACGCGGAGGGATTGCGCAGGATTGCTCGGAATAGTCTAGATTCCCTTACACTTCTACTCCCTGCTTTGCTTTTCGGGGTGGGGCAAAAACTTGGAAACTTGGGTATTACAATGGGCTGCTTCCCCCAGTCTTTTTGGGGGGTTGGAAAACCATTCTGCAATTGTCCACCGATGTTCTCACGTGGGAAAAGCGCCCAGGGACACAAAATCAAACCCCAGAGTGGGGGGGGGATTGTGTAGCTCTGATTTCAATTGCATGGCGCCTTATTACGCAGTAACAGTAACTGGTCAAAATGGAAGAATAGGGGGGTACGTGGATGACAAGGTGTTGGGTTGTCAATCAATCCGGCTGGAAAACGTTATCATATTTTGGGGGGAGCCAAACGAGCCAACTTAAAATGAGGTATGCTTGTCTAGCGACTTGTATATTTTATTCTTTTTTTCAATGAGAAGATAGGTTTACACTATCGTATTTCCGTTTGACACCGCACGCCATGAAAGCGCTCATCACATTTTTTAAACGCCATTTTTGCTTTCGGCCCCCTGTTTGCTGGATGTTAGCTGTTCCCACGCTTTCAGTAGGATTTCGAAGATTCAGCCAAGCCACGAAGCAAATGAAAATAAAGCGTAAAGAAAAAATGGCGGCTCACCTTACCGCGCCGAGGATTAAGATGTAATGAACTTGAAGTTAGGGTGGCCGGTGGCTGCATGAGAACAAAAAACACAGGCCCAGGTTAATCTGTTTTGTTTAAAAATGAAGGGAAGGGGGTTCCAATTCCAACCAGATTTATGGGATTTAATTTGTGCCTCGTGAGAAATACACAGCAATAGAATAGGTTTTCCTTGCTACTAGTTTTGGCAATTCAGTGTTGTGGGACATGCGAGATAGTCCCGCATGGCGCTGATGTTTATTATTGTCTTGCTAACGCCGTGCGTACGAAAGTGAAAAATTAACTGTTATTAACTTATTATTCATTGGAAAGAAGGTGGATTGGTTGTGCACTAGCTGTTAGTATGCTTACTGACTAAGATTGTTTCATGAAATGTGCTGCTTTTAACAAAGTTGTTCCGAATTCCCCGTGCTTACCGCCTACACCAAGCTAAGGTATGCTAGTATACCTTAACATATAACATAAATATATATAAGTCAAATAAGTATATAATTTGGTTGCACTTTATTTCAGACATTTGAAAAAGAAGTACTGGAATGGCATTATGAGTTAATACGTCCTAATAGGCTACTTCTAAGCCAAAAAAAAAACTATAAAATTGTAACTTAACGATGTATTCAAACGTAAATTTGGAAGTAATTCATTATTGCAGTTCCTGAAAACTTGTTTGAATGTAAGATGCTTAAGTCTTCCTTTAGGGGCCATTCTTCGCGGAAAAAAAGGAGGAAATAGCCTTGCAAGATTAGCTTAAGAGTGTCAGTTATTATAAATGACCTCTGCGAACACAATGTCACCCATGTTGTGTCTATTACGACACCCCGTAGATCCCATACATTCTCGCAAGTCCAAGCTTTGGGAAAGCTGCTTCTCCAATTGAAGTATTTTCCTTTATTTATTTTTCATTGGAAGGGATAGGTGGGTTGTTTCGTGCAAGGTCGTTCTAGTAGCTTACACCTATGCACGTGAGCAAAGGATTATAAAATGCGTTCAACCTTCCTGGTTTTCCTCCGAATTCATAACGGGACAGAAGCTATTTTATCTTGTTCTCAGTAGGCGAGATGCAATGTCTGCAGGCGAGTCCAAAATCGTGCACATTCCGAGACGTCTGCTTTGGTTGCCCAAGCAAGCTATGACTGTGCTGGACTTTGCCTCCTTATAGTTTCCCAAGTGGTTACCTGTCCGTTATAGGTTAGGTCTATTACCTCCCAAGAGAAAGTTTTTTTTTCGCATTTGCATTTAATGCCGTGTCAGATACCAACTGGATGAGATTATTCAGCGTGCGGCATATTTGGACGTGGAAAAAGAAATATTGTAAGGTTAAAAGAGGCTTTTTCTGGAACCAAAAGATGGTTTACCGATCGACCGTATTGAGTAGCTCGTTTCATTACAATAGTTATAGGCGTTCACCCCCCATATCAGTTATCGATACCTATTGACTTGACATGCGGAAAACCCAAATCATTATACCGAGCGAAGATGATTATACGGTTTCTCTTAATTCTTTTGCTCTGGTAAAAATTGGAATGCTTTTCCAGTCATCTACCCTGCAAAAAAAAACTTCTTGAAATTCTATAAAACGATACTGTGGTATCTTATATGCCAATAAATGATTGCGTAAGCTTAGATAAACCTTGAAGCTGAAATGGCCTAAAAAGTTGAGGGGGGAATTCCCTGACCTCTGGCCAGCGTTCTAAAACGTTGTGGCTGCGTATATAAGTGGTCGTGCTATAAAAGGCATAATTGATTTCGGTGTGGGTTGACAGAGCTGAGCTGAATTAGGACTTCAATGCGCAAAAGATCAGTAGTTTTCAGATTAACGTTGGATTTCGGGAGAATTATAGTATTATAGGGTTAGATCTTAGATGGTCCAAAGGGTTTCTTCGTTTTCTTTGTTCTACCTCCATTTAAAAAAAGGAAGGATTAAAGGGACGGCTGAGCTGCTCCTGTTACCTGAAACATAAACTTGTTCCCTGGGTTGTATTTATATACACGTTTACCTTTACATGCATATATACACGTTATGAATCAGGGTTCAGACTTCACACGCAAGGGTACTAGTTTTGAAAGAACTCTCGATTATAACTCCGATGGAACGTATGGGTAAGATTGAGTCCTATAGCTGGATTTCCTTGATAAGAATCGGAATATTTTCGGCTTTAGGGGGAGAATTATCAGATTTGGCTCTGAATAAGGAGTGTATATACTCGAGTTTCAACCTCTAAGTGGTCTTTGCAAGTTTGGCACAGGTTCTCTATGTTATCACCTAATAGCCATCCATCTTGCTGGAGTTTTTTGGTGTATCCATGGGCACCTGAAACTTAGAAGGTGAGCTTGGTGCCTCAACTCGAGAGTTCGAAAGGTTTGACGTTAACGTTACTTGTCTTTGTACTTGGACACGCCGACGTTTAACCTTTCAGGTTGTTACATTGTACCCGCTTTTGTAGCACTTTGTACCAGCCTTGTGCTCTTACAAATCAAGAACGCTCGACTTTTTTCCCGGATTTTGTTTTAGGCCTTCCTGTTGCCCTTTCTGTGACTTTCGACAGCCAATTAAGGGACCTGTCAAGATTTCAATAGTCAACTTGATACTTCTTTGTACGGCGCCCAGCAAGCAGAGTTGGATTTTCTTTTCTTTTCTCTTGAGGAAAACTTAAGTTTCAAAGATCAAAGATCCGTTTGCTGGTTCTAAGAATTTCGCCTATTTTTTAAAATTTGGATTTGGGATTTTTACTTTTCTTCAAATATGCTTTGTAATAGCCAGCTCATTACCAAGTCCTCGATCCCCCATTTTTTGGCCTTACCAAGCGAATCGTTCTGGGGAGATAAATTGGATGGTCATTCTTGCGGTAATTCTAGCGTATATGCCAAAAGGCAATAAAGGGGTTTAAGACTGCATCAAGCTTAACGAGGGTATAGGCCCAATAATTTTTTTGTTATTTATTTAGTTATAGTTGTGGCCAACAGTGTTTGGTTGTACTTCGCTTTGGCTTCTCTCGCTTTATGAGCTTCTAATTATCAGGCGGCTAAGGGTTCAGTAGTTCAGACTGCTTCTCTCCCAACTCTAATATTCCTTCAAGTCCGACCGCAATGAAGGACTCTTTCATAGAGTAGACGAGACAAATTCCGTTGCTTTTATGCGTTGGAATAACGAAAGTTTTTTGTGTTTTTCTTGTGGCTGGTTTTATGATTTCCTTTCATAGGCATGCGAGACTTTTCCCAGGGCTTTTCTGTCTAGCTTGAATCTTATTAAACACTTTTGACCAGCTTAATGAGGCATCATCGCGACAAGCGGTTCGGAGCAGAAATTTTCGGGTCGAGTTTCTTGCCAAGTCAGAAGATTCCATCCCTTCTTGACTGAAGAAAATTTCTTGCATTTTTTTTTCTACGGTGAGACTGGCCTCCGTAACTTATGGTTTTATGAGACTTTTATTTCACTGTGATCAAATTCAGTTCCTACACTTGCACATATACACACCAGCGTTCCAGCCCAACTCGCACCCAGCCTACAGCATAATACTCGCATTTATACGCATGGAAACTGTTGAAAGTCAGGCAACTCAGTCCTCACAGTTGGACATTCTTGTTCGCTGCTTTCCCACATTGTCTTCTCAAGAGATGAGTGTTGTTGCTAGGGCTCTGTTTTCGAACATTTCACCTCTCCTTCAATATTCACTGTCGCTGTCAAAAGCTTGTAGCTTAAAGGAATAATTCTTTGTTGGGTGGGCTGGGACCGCTTGTCAACGGAAACGTTCGATTTTCAAAGCGTACTTACGTCGTAACGGTCGGCTTGCGAACGTTTTCGGTTCCCCTTGAAGCTGTAGCTTGTTAGCAAATCGAAAATGTTCGATTTCCTTCTACAAAAAATGGGTGGCTTCGCTTGCATGGCGAAACGCTCATTTTGCGAACGTTTTCCGATGCCTTGTCCAGGCGGGTCAGCGAATATTCTCGATTCCCCATGGGATTTTGAAAAAGGAAGTTCAAGAAGAAGGTTTAGGATACGGTACAGTACTGTACCCAGGGTCTTTTGCGTTTGGAGGGCAAAATCTCCAGGGAAAAGTTTAAGTAGGTTGACCCCCTTCTCTTTTACGCATGATGGAAAATATTCTGATTCAACACATTCCTTTCGTCAGTCCCTTTAGGTTTCAAGGTTGACCTCCAATCCCGTTTTGCATCACCATTTCCGGCTGTAGATATATACCATACTTAGGCCGAAATAGACCTCTTGGTCTTGGATACCCCAAACCGCTCTATAACTTGACACTACTCAACCACCAAGCTTTTTTACGTTTTTGAACCCCGAAACACAAAGTTACCGCATGTACCTGCTCAGAAATTTTACCAAAAAATTGTAAGGGCAAAAAAGGCCGTTAAGCATGAAGGATTCTATTTCTACGTTGCCATTTAATTCGCAAGCTTTGTAACGAGCTTGTCGAATTTTCAACCAAGTCGTGTATCCTTGTATGCTAGAAAAAGATAAAGAGAGAAGAAAGCCGAGCATCACCCTTGAATCTACTTTCGTGCTGCGTCTTTTTGGGTTCGGTTAGCCAAAACGCTTCTTCATCAACCACCTGGCTTGTCGTAAAAAAGCGAAGAAAAAATAGAATAGAGGAACAGCTTTGCAGCTGTCTTCTCTGTTTTGATCCGTGCTTTTCCTCTTTCTTGTGCCTGTCTTGCCTTTGCTTTTGGTACTGCGTCGACTTGTACCATGGCCTGGTTCATGGTAGCCTACACTGTACTGTCGTCGTCCAAAGGTACAAATGGCCTGGTTCATGGTATACTGTACTGTCGTCGTGGGTCGTGGTGCGGCAGTGGAGGGGATGTCCAAAGGTACAAAGATCCTTGAGCAGTTTTCAAAGTTGGATGCTTTGCTCATGGGCTGAGGATGCCTAAACCCAAAAGCACACACAACAACCGCACGGTTTGCTGGCCTGTGGCCTATAAGCGATGGACACGGCGGACATCGCCATGACTAGACCTCTTCTGACATTCTTCTTTGTTGCGCAAGGATTTCCTTCCCTTTTGGCGAGTTGCAAGGCTTTTTTTCCTTCCGCTGCTTCTTGCCAGACTAGCTCTTCTTTTCTTTAACGCTGAAGAGAAAGAGGACTTTGACAGCTTTTTGTTCTCGAGTTGGTTGTGCAGCAAGCAGGCGCTTTTTGGCTGATCCCGACCGGCCGTTCGGCTCGCTCTTAGAGCACACAACAAGCTCCTCCATTCCATCCCAAGAAAATGAGATAAGGAAAGAGGCCCGATACTATTCAAAAGAAAAAGCTCTTGTTGAAAAAGGCTGCTAGGCCTGTTCATGTTAAAATTTGAAGAGGGGGGTTGTAAGGCCCCAAGATGTTCCCGCTGGGGGTCTCCCCTACAGGAAAAGCGTTGTGTTATGCATTTGCTCGTAGAATAAAGTCCCAACAATGCGTAGGTCAAGGTAGAGATCTTGGAAGAGCAGCTGCATAACAGTCCCCTTCCTCAGTTACACCTGCGTAAATGGACAATTAATCTGGATGTTATTGCACGAAAATGCTCCAATTATTAGTATGCCTTTTTCTTTCACCATACGTGACAAATGCATGAAGAGTAGGCCATCATTACTGTCAACATAATAAACAGTGTCATCATTTCCAAACTAATATATTTCTTTTATTGTTATTTTTTTACAGTGTTGACGAGGAGGGGACGCATGGGGTAGTGGCGTTATTGCACGAAAATGCAACACGTTCCACGGATTTAGTTACATACGTACGTAATGTATCCTGGAGTCAAAAATGACACTTGTGTGTCACTGGCCAACAATGAATTTGTCTTTTTTTCAGCTGGTGGAGTGACAGAAAGGGCAATTTTAACGACTCTCATCACTTAAAGTTGAGATAAGAATCACTCTCAACAATGAAAGTTGATGAGAATCGTTACCTAACCTTATCTAACATAACCTAAACTAAGCTAATGCATTTCCAGTCCAACTACCAATTTCTAACTCGAGTGACACCCGTTTGTCATTCGTTTTCTGAGAACGTTTTGAAGCAAGAATACACCCTGGTGTCATTTTTATCTCCGAGTTCCGAAACTGGCGAACCGGCTGCGAAAATGCTCCAATTATTAGGCCTTATTTTCCCCCATACGCGATAAATGCGTTAGAAGAGTAGGCCCTCATTACTGTCACATACTAAGCATAGTGTGTCATCCTTTCCAAATTAATATATTTCTTCTATTGCTGTTTTTTTACAGTGTTGACGAGGGGACGCATGGACTAGTGGCTGAGTGGAATTGGTAGCATGGTCCAGTTGACGTGTCCCAGCTATATATTTCTAGTCCACGTGCCATAACTGGGAAAAGCCAAAGAAAACTTGAAGAAAGAACCCCACCTTGAGTGTCAGCTAAAGGTATCATGAGGTGTAACTTAAAAGCTGCTGGGGTAGAGGCAGAGGGGTCTACATCTAACCCAGCAGTCGAAGAAACCTTAGTAAAAGGTGTAATAATGAAACGAAATAACAAAAAATATGGTTGCGTCTCTACCGTAGGTTAAAGAATACGCCAAGGAGTAGGAAGCAAAGAGGGGACTCTTGTGAAGCGTGACGGATTACGGGGTGAGGGGTTATATGCTGAACACGAGTATACGGTTCCCCATACCTATTTAACCTTTCTTCGCACCTGCCCTCATCTTGTGCCAGGCCCTTCTAAGCTGTCCGTATGCATACCATGAGTTGGACTTCCCTTAACTTCGTTTCCCGTCTGATCCAAATTCATGAATTCCGTTTCAGGCGCGATCCAGTTTCCCAAAGAGAGGGAGTTGTTCCCCTTGTTCAACGCCATCTAGCCCTCTTTCTTTTGTAAGGGTTTGTCACAGATATTCCATATATTAAATTAGGGAAAAAGAAAAAGGTTTTATTCATTGCGGCGGACCAGCAGCCACTTGGAGCAACAGCGTCCGTAATAATGATAGGGAAAAGGAAGCATGGGAGTGCTTTTAAGGCTGATCATCGGATCCATTTAGTGTGGGATATAGTTATACTATAGTCCTGAGTGTACGGAGTTTGGACAGGAAATCCGTGAATGTTTGGTTAAAGCATGCGGGTGGGATCGTGTGCATCTCATTGACGTTGTAAATATACTGATGGGCTGATTTGGTGGAAAGAAAAGAGTAAAAGGGCCAAAGCAACGCTGGAAGAGATAGGGAAATAGATAGACCGGCTAGGTAGTGTAGAAAAACCCCTTGACGTCGCTTTTTTACGGTGCCAGCTGTTTGGGCAGAGCTCGCTGTCTCTTCCTGATTAGTTTGCATAGACGGATACGCGGCATTCATGGGGTCTTCTTTCCTGTATGGCAACAGTTGTAAAATTATAGAATAAACTACGCTTGGTTGTAGCGGTACGCTGTATACGTTGTACACAGTACCCGCTAATGCTAAGTGGACACGTGCCGAGGACAAAAGGTGGTAAAAATTGGAGAAAAGGGGTCAGAACCAACAATAGGGCAGAAGTTTATCTCCCTAGATTAACACCCGGATCATCATTCATGGTCAGAACCCTGTATTATCGCATGGATGGAAGCCAAAGCGTCGCGTCGTGCTATGTAGCTCCCCCGGACGGATCCACTTACTGATATTATTGCTATGGCACATTTTGTCTAACTTTTTGTGGTAAAACCTACCACGAAAGCGGTAAAAGAGGATTTCTTCAAGAAAATCACGGGTGGAGTTTTTGAAAGACGCTTTTAGTCCACATTATTCTAACAAGGACGGAGTCGGCCGCGATTTTCTTGGAGCAGCCGTTCACGAGTTATCGGCATGCGAAGGTTTGGTCGTGTCGTCACCGACGTGCCGTAGCGTAGTGCACGGTGACTTCTTTCTGTAGTAGCTAAGTTACTATTGCGCATAGGATAGAAAGCAAAATAGAAATAGAAAGGATATTTTCTGCCCTGTTTTTTAAGACAATCGTTTTCTGGCTACTATACACTTTGAGATTGCGCGTGGACGAGCTGGTATTAGTCTTTTCAGCTCTGGTCTTTTTCGTGAGTTATTGAAAACAAATGTTGGGACATGGGATGAAATGGTACAGACTTGACTAGTTGTATAGTCCTAAGCGGCCTGAGAATGGAACATGGCCTTTATGAGGTCAGAGGGCAAGTTGACTTTGACATCGAGCTTCCATCCAAAAGTTTTGTGTCGCTAGCAAAAAGGCAAAGGCTTTTTCTTCAAGGACATTTTTCTTGGGGTGACCCGGCCTTTTAACTATGCTAGGCTCTTCAAGTTTCATGATGGATGAAAAGACATAAAAGACGCAGCATCTGTGCGTGGCATTTCTGGCGGTCACACATAAAGAATATTTAAAAAAAATATAGATTTACGCCCGCCCAGTGTCAGCCCCCGACTGAAACGGAATTCATAATGACACATGTGTTTTGACTCTATAAATTTTGCGTCTACTGGAAATTATAGACCCTTGTAGGCGGTTGATTAGCCCCAATTCAAGAATAAAAGCTCCAATGGAGCACAACAACACGAAAAGCCGTCTGTGGACTATCGAGTAACTGGATTCTTTTGGACATTGAATACAAGGGACTGCTTTTTTCATCACTTGGCCTTTTAGAAATGGAAACTGAAAGCGCTTGTTCGTACGCTATTCTTGGTTACCTCTCCACCGTCTGAAAACAAGATAGACTGCGTTTTATTTCTTCGGAAAGGGTGATCGGGTATACAGTTTACAACACAACAGTTATCCTTGAAAAAGGCTGGGGGAAAAGGCCAGGAAAGGGGTGTGGTTTGACGCTCAATGAGTATTCACAGGCGACAAAGCTGGCATAGTTAGATCACTTCATTATGGATGGCAGTTAGAGAAAAACATCTGTTGTATATGAAAGTGGCTCTGAAACAGAGTCTAGACGCGACAACAGCTGAAATGACTTGACTGTCCTACTGTCCTTTATGAAGCCCCCCAGGCAACAAAACAGTTCTCATGTGCAATACATATATCTACATGTGCATTACACCCAACTTGTTGCGCGCTCTTTCTGGCGCTGTAACCCGCTCCCTTCAGACCCCGGTTGTAGGGGCCAAGCCTTTTTAGCTAATAAACCCCAAACGTTGAAATGCCACAAAAACGGCGTGAACGTTACGCTGTACCGCAAACTTGCTTTACGACTCGGCTTTTATGGGCCAGCAAGTGGAATATCTTGTTTGCACCCAAAAGAAGATTCAAACCGGCTGTACCTGCTGTACTTGCTGTTACTGCTATGGTATTGCGAAATTACGGTATTACGGTATTATCGGGTATTACGCCTCAAATTCACGCTTGACGCATGGAATGGGGTCAAGTACATTTTTTTGTCCTTCAGTGGCAGCTGGGCGAGCTTTTTTCGGGAGATACTCCAAAATAGGTTGAGATAGGCCGTCATTGGACCGCCGCCAGGGGCCACTAGACGCTGTCCCGAGTCTCTCTAGAGTTAGATTTTCCTCATTAACTGAGATAATACATGGCAGAGGACCCAAAAAAAAGGTCATGCGTGGGAAATTGGATTCTTTCAGATGAAAAATTCTCTTATAGTTATCATCAACTGTGAAAAACGAAAAGAGGGGCACCCCCGTAGAGCCATTGGCATGAGAATTAATGCTACTTTATCACCCGCACGGTCCTTCGTTTAAACCGTACAAAAATCAAGTGAAAATTCCCAAGTCAAAGTCAAGTATTGGCTTTTCTCTTTGCTTTTTTTTATGGATGTCGAGATGGCTTTGTACAAATATGGGTACAGGGAGGTATAAGGAGGGGTTCTTGTAGTGCTGGTATTGAGTAGATACTTTTGTGCTGCAGATTGAGACATTGTCCTGAAAGACTTTGATGTAATGCTCTCAACTTTACGAATCGCAGCTGGGACCGTCACGAAGGATTTCGTTAGAATTTGGAATTCCTCGGCTCTTGTAAACGGTACAGACATTGATGGAGTCGACGGGTGACACTCTTCGCCGAGATCCATCCTTTAATTGCCTTATCTGAGAGGTGGATCGGGAAGGTTATCGAGATTCTTCAGCGTGGTTTATAGAAAGTGTAAACTACGGGTAAGAAAAAGCCATGTGGGGAGTTTCATGCGGTCCAGTTCAAAGTTATCTGGACTTAAACTCTTCAGGAACGCTCAATGTCAAGAGACCTAGAGTAGTAAAAACCAAGAATCACGCATTGAAATTTTGTAGGGACTTTCGTAGTCTATGTGCTTCCGAAAGTCTATGCGATTTATTTAAGATTTTTAGGAGTTGTTGTTCACGAGTTGCATCATGCAACATCGTTGGCCATGACGTCACAAAGGTGCTACGGCGGACCTTACCAGCTACATCCCTTACAACGCTTAGGTACCATGGAAAACTGATACGTTTGTGATGTCAGAAAGTTTCTTAATTCCAACCCTCTTTATGTGATTATGTAATTAGTTTCTTACTAGCTTTATAACTATTTCACGCGAGATGGAAGGAATAATATCATTAGGCCATTCATTAAAACAATTTTTTAGCTGTTACCCTTGACAGAAGAATTTTAATAGCTTAAAGGTTTTGCGCCCAAGGTCGGGTTTGGGAGTTCTAAAAGTTTCACTTGCACGGATGTTTCACTACGTTGAATATCGCATTCCAGTCTCGATTGACGTCCTCACCCTGGCATTATGTAGCGTTAACGATACTATCAGGAATGGTGAGTGACAACTTTCCTAAGATTTACTAACAAGAACACAAGCTTGTGCCTTGAAATACGTAAAACGCAGCAGTCATACCTTTTTGGGCTATAATGAATTCCAGACTTGACGTCTAGAAGCATTTTTACCCGTCACATGGAAGCCTTATTCCTCTGATTTGACTGGTGATACCGGCACGTCTGTCTCTCTTTCCTTCAAGAATAATTAGGCCTCTACACACTTAATAGTAATGAGTAACTTTTACCGGACGAGAGACTTTGGATTTTGTTCTACTTCGCCTCATAAATTCCGTTTGCCATCGAACGTTTTTGCCGTTGCCGCGTCTAAAGGGCGTTGAAAGCGAGCACAAGATTGGTCCCGCGGTCGGCAACAATGAAATGAGAACTTTTGCTCTTTCTCCGTCGGTCTGTCTCTCCCCCTTCAAGAATAATTAGCCCTTAACACACTTAATAGTAATGAGTAACGTTTACGGGACAGAGAGGTTGAATTTTGTACTATTAACTACAGAAAATCCGTTTGCCATCGAAGGTTTTTGCCGTTGCCGCGTCCAAAGGACTTTGAAAGCGATCACAAGATTGGTCGCGCGATCGGCAACTATGAAATGAGAAACCTCTCTGGTTCGGGCCAAAGTATCAACGACCCCCTTGACAGATTCTCTTGACCGTCTCTGCGAAGCTCATGTGAATCCAAATTACGCTATTTTTTCCAACAAAACCCCGAAACTCCGTGTGTTTATAGGTCGAGGCACGTCATATGAAACTGTTTTGAATTACCTCACCTTATGACAGGAGTTCAGTCACAATTTGTTCATTACCTGCAGAGGTTTGAGAGCGGTTTGTGGATTTTTCGGTGCGTGTGTGTGCTTAAAAGACTTGGCAGAAGAAAGCCACAAGTTACTAGTTTCCGACTCCCTCCCTGTCCCCCGTGAAGCCCCTTCATCAGCCAAGATCGGAGGAGGTGAACTTTGAACCTGGAACCCCTCTTCTGTGGGCATGATGATGGTGATGCTACTTTTTCTCCGGGGAGAGTTCGAGTCGGTTCAGGTTAGAAGATTTTCCCTCTCCTCCGAAGAAGAATGGCCATAAAGGCCGTTTTTAGTTCCAAGTCCGAAACTAAAAGGGGCCGAGCGACATAGAAGAGGCCAGAGAGGGGGGTGGGCATATAGCCGCTCAAATTAAGAACGGACCACCGACAAGTTCCCAAGGCTTTTTGCAAAGATTCTCTAACTGCTATCCAAGCTCCGAACCAGTTTGCATTACAAACGTCCAGTCCTGAAATTTCAGCTTGTTGACATGCAAGACACGACAGACGAGCCAGGGATGAAAATACCCCTCCTTTGTATTCCAGCCAACCCAAAAAATGAAAAACGACCTGGGGCAGTTGGAACAAATTCTTTAAATACTTTGTACTTTTTTTAATAAAATAAACGTTGCGTTTTTCACGATATCGTTTTTTTATTACGATGCCGACTGCGGAAAATGGCTCCCGTTTATGGGTTTGTGTGGAAAAGGTTCGCGGACAAATCTTGAGTGCTACCCAAAGACTCATTATGTGCGAAAACTGCCGGAAAGGGATCCACACTATAATTTTATTGAGCTATGAGCTACCCCCCTCCATTGGTTAGCTTTCAAGTATATATTCCTGGCACGTAGTTGGTGTTAAGAACTGAAGTGACTCGATGAAAATGACTGGAAAGGAAGAGGAGAGCAGCGGAGAACTATTAAAAGGGAAATTAATTACGGGAACGCAGCAGCGGAATAATTTTTCGCTCAAAATAGCCGTTTTGCCAGAGCTGACGAAAGGCAAACAGCATTTTCGCCTCCGTTCAAGTATTTGCCCCTAGTCCCAAGTAAAATGCCCGTTAAAAAATGCTGGGGATCAACAGGGGATCCCTGCTTGTACCTGCTACCCGAGCTCAACTTGTTTGTCAATAATAATAAAAAGGAAAATCAGCTTCCCATACCGACTCATAATATTTAACGTGCCATTACCCGCTATTTCCTATGAAATATTTACTGCAGTGAGGGAGAATTGGGGGGAATTTTCGGGGAATACTTTAAGGTAGGGGGAGTTTTTATTACTTGTTGCGCGCAGAAATAGAAGCGCGGGAAGGGTGGGAAAATCTTGTGGGATGCTGGTTAACAAAGATGAAGCTAGGGGGGACAAGGTGCAAGGATTTTCCACTTCTAACGCCATTATGGTGACAAGTTTCAGGAGGGGGTCTTTTTACACACAGCGACAAAAAATTAATTTATGTTAGCCAGCCTCTTGTTTTTTGTCAATACTCCCCTGCGCCGCGGTCTCCAGTAGATCGTATTTCCTTTTTTGTTTCAGTGCCTTTTTTTAACGGCCCACTCCTTTTTGCTCCCAGTTAAAAGGACCATGAGACAGATTTTCCTCGCCAACAGGTATTACCACAAAACGTTGGTTGGAAGAGAGGTTGTTATTCAGGCCGAGTTGCTTAACGCAACTTAAGCCATCATGTCACGTGACATCTATAATTGCAGAGGGAGATCAAACAGAACGCCTGGGCTGGCTTTCGAACCTTTCGACATTCCTGCAAGCTTAATTGGGACCATTTAAAGGGCAATAGCCACCGAAGAAAACAAGCTTGTTTTGAAAAACAGAGCTCAAAATTTAGGGTCTACTTCTATTTTCCTTTCCATATCCTGCGTGAAATAGTAATTAAGCTATTAAAGAAAACAAACGTCAGGAAAATAGGACCATCTAGCTTTCTGACATCACAAGCGTTATGAATTCCAGGTACCTGAAAGCTTTGTTTACTGTGTTGCATGGAAGTAAACACTGACTATGGTAACAAGTGCAGAACGCCACGGCTGTGACGTCACGAGCAAACGTTTGCATGCTAAACTCAGGAACGACTATTCCGATAAATGTGAAATAAAATCCGTCTACTTTACAATAACAGAGAGTCATCGACTATAAAAAATCCATATCTCATTGAAGCTTTTTAGCTGCTGGCCCTTTTTGGTTGTATTACGTTCCTGTCTGATGAAATTAGCGTTAAAACTCGAAAGGCTGAAGGATATATTTGTTTTCCCTTGACTAACAGGAGGATTCTCGGAAGAGTGGAATTTGGGTGCAGACCTCCCAAACTATTTTTGCACATCATTAAGCGCATTGTCCCCCTCTGCGAACCGTGACTTTGGTCGTGTCCTCGGCTTTTTGGTGCGTGTGTGACGGTTATAGAGGCGTATGTGTACCGAGTTTCTTTCCAAATGGTGGTAGGGGGAGAACTGAGCCTATTTTTCTCTAAATTATCCCGTGCAATGCCGGTCATAAGGTTACTTCAATGGCCTGTCACAGGCCGGAGAAACAGATTACTTCCGTTGTTAACAACACCTCTTCTATGTTAGGGCTAAACTGCGACGTTTGCTCGTCGCCGCACTTCGGGCTTTCAATTCTTCTCAATTGGCTCCCTTTTGGGCATGTGCGGGCATTTTCCCATCGAATGTTTGGGACTTTTAAAGTTTACATCATTTAACCTTTTCAGATCTACCCCTCGCTGTAAGAACTTTGAATTCTGAAGCTTAAAGAAATATATTCTTGATGAACTGAAACTACTGTACTGGGAATTCTTGCAGGATCATTCGCTCGCTTACCTTTCATTTTTCATTATTGCGTCACAGCACCATGAAAGGAGGGGTAGGGGATTAGTAAGGGCAGCAGTAAGTATCAAGCTTGAATTATAAAGCTTTTTTGTGGTTTATTTTGGGTGGGAGATTAGAAGATAAATCTTGTTTTGTGGGATTGAAATAGTATGAAAAGGGTCTAACACGAAATCGAAGGGACCGGAATATTTTTTCGCGCTAAAAGGAATTCGTGCTAAGTCGGTTTCGTGTTAAACTGTGTTCACTGTATATAAATACACCGGGGCGGAGTTCGGTGGCTTAACTTCTTTAGTAGACTGTAGTCCTACTGTTTATTATCTCTGATTTCGTGAAAGCCTTACACTGTCATGAATGAGCACCTGCCGCATAAGATCATCTTCTTTCCGTGTAGTTTCTGTGAGTACAAGAACCTGCAAAAGTAACCTTTTGAACCGGAATCGTGAGTTATCTTCCTGGAGGAAGAGAAGCATTGCACCTGCCTAATACAACGCCTTGGAAGATACCTCTGCTTGCAGCTGCCTCTCATCCTCACCTCATTAAGATAGGTCCAGCAAGTCTTCTTCTCTTATCATGCTTACAGATTACAAGCATCACAAAAAGGCCCGTCTTCCCTTTAAAAAAAAACGAAAAAAAGAAACTTCTGGTCCGACGTTGCGTGCTGGAAACAAAACCCGCAGCAGAGAAAGCGAAAATGAGAAGGTCAACCAAGTTGTTAGACCACAAGTCGTGTAATTTGTATAGGGCCTGATTTCGAACTAACGCGAATTGGCACCTGCCGCAGCCTGTCTCTTGACTTTTGGGGATTGAAAAGAAAACAAGGTACGTTATAGGGCTCCCTGTTATAAAAAGTACATCCCCGAAAAAAACCAAGGGAGGAAATGTGTAAACGAAACAATAAAAACAGTCAGAGTCTCTATAGGACAGGGCAGGTGAGAACCAAACAGGTGTAAGTAGGGAACATGTTGTCGTGTGTATGACAGGTCTAAAGTGCTATATTAGTTCGTATTACTATTAACCTTTATATTCATATACTTTATGGCACTTTGGGGGATAAGTGTTTGAAAAAAACGGGAGATGGTGTACAGGAGGAACATGACAAGCGCCTCTGTTGTTCGGCGCAATGGAGTATACGGTAAAGCAGTTATCTCGCTGGCTGTCTCTCTAGATAATAAGAATCCGGTGTATAGACATAGAAGAAACAGTGCAGCAGCATTGTCACCCAGCAGGCCTTCCCGAGTCGAGTTAAAGTTTCTGAGCGATGAATACATGCCTCTTGTCCTATTCCCCACGAAAACAAGCCACCAGAGCCCTCCACACATCATTACATTCGCAAGCGGCTTTGGGGTATTGTCTTACCATGCACCACCTGTCCCGATCCTGATGGTTCCTCTCAAAACAGTAATCATATTAATACCTTTCCAGGTGGGTTTTTTTTCCTGCACGCAGCTATAGCGTGTGCCAGGATTACTATTTGCATAAAGGCCAAAAAGTGACGGACTTTGGTACAACTGGTAGGAGAGGTAGCTGTATATAAAGGGCCTTTTGCTTTCCGAGTCAAGTGTCAACCGCCGTCTCAACAATGAATTGGCGAGGCCTAAAGGTGTGAGCCAGCGCTGCGTGTAGCAGCTGTCGGAAGCTTTCATTTCAAATGGCAAGGTTTACAACGTATTTGTCCCCATCAGACTTTGCTACTTACAGTTTACAGTAATGTCCTTGTGGAGGAAAAGGAAAATGAAAAGAAAAGAAAAAGAGGGTCCTAGGCTCCTTGACTCGGGTTTCCCAATCAAACTGTGCTGTGGTGAAAAATGCTTCTAAAAGTCAGACTCCCTAGCGCGTTGCAAATATGACTGGGCTAGGAGCTGCCGGTCGTAAAAGTTATGGGCCTGCCCGACATGAAGTGAAGAAGGCAAGGGGAAAAATACCTCCAAAATGGCTTTCGTCAAACGTTTATTATATATACCAGTTGGCGGGCCATTTATTTTACCGTTTAACAACCTCATGTCCAGTACACACTGATTATGATTTGGCACTAAAGTGCCCAACTCAGAGAATCTGTAATGAAGCAAACATGTATTGGGAGGAAGTAGGATTCCGCAGGAGGACGATCCTTCGCTGGTCGTTAAGAGTCTGGGCTTGCTTCATTAATTCTACGAGCCCGAGTCCTACTACGAAACCATTCCCGCAACCACGGGCTTTGCGAAACGAGTAATCAGCATGGGAACAAAAGCCGATAATGTTCCTCGAACCAGCCGCTTTAATGGACTCTTTTTCTTGTTGTTGTTGTTTCGCTACCTCTTCAACGTGGCTTTCACGGGGCAGCCATAAATTCCGCGTCTTCTCGTTAAACTGGTTACAGACGTCTTGGCTCTGGCGCTGAATCGCTTGGATCCGATCCGTATCGCCAGACTGCTTGGCTTGAACCCGTTTTCGGCGCAGCTTCTTCAGCTCCTTTTCGTGCTCCTCTCGCATTTTCTTCCGCAAGTTCGCGTTGCGGTCAGCGTGCAATGCTTCGACCGGCCCGACGAAGGCAGCGTCCAGTGTCAGTGTCTGCAGATCTTCATCAGTGGGAAGACTGATGGAGGCATTCGACTCGGGCTTCCCTTTGCCCAGACACACAACCTGGACGGCCACCAGACAAGGTTGCGACGCCAAGGACTCTCGCAGCCAAGACACGTCGTCTGGCAGGGCGTTTCCCGTCGACGACCATACGAGTCGCAACTGCTCCAGCTGACGACTAGGCCATCGTAGCGTGTACCAATTGGCAGCGGTACCAATATACCAGTCGCGTACTAACTGATTCCAATGTGGGACGAACGGACAGGACGTTCCCAACTTGATGTAGTTGGCCCGGTTCTTGGGGGGTTTCTTGAAATACTCTTCGCTTAACTCTTTTTCTTGGAGCGCCAACTCTCGCTGGGCGGATGGCGTGTCAGGCCAGGCAATATTCGGATCCAAAACGCCGGATTCATAATGAAATCCTCGCGATTCCTTCAATCCACCCACGCGTCCCCCGCGATAGACGAGATTCATCCAAAACGCCATGCCCCATCCTGCTGGGCATACCAAATCCCAGCCTAATCCAAAGCCTGAAAGCAACCGAAACGGATTGTCATTAGTGGTCGGGAATTTGGGTACACTCCATAGCCGCGTTCGTTTTGTACTGTATCCGTTCGACTTAAACTTAGACTAGCCAAACTTCCTTGACTTACGCTTATAAACGTTCGTTTTAGTCCAAACGTCGAAAGTTTACCGAAGTCGACTTGGTCTCGAGTCCAAAACGAACGAAGTTTACACTTGCTCCACCTATGGGGCGGGGCTTTTGAAAGTAAACAATATCCTGTATTCGAGCATGGAGTAACAAAGCAGTAATTTCAGTAGTAAATTACTGTTTTGTTCTGTGGGGCAGGTAATTTCTCCCATTCTTGAACCAGTTTAGTATTATCCGGACAATTGATGATGTGGCGGAGGAAGGTGTTGACGGGATTACTGTTTCCCATTGGTTGTTTACAACTTACGCTCGTGCTTCTTCGTTCTTGTCCCAAAATTCAATACTTCGATGAACAAATTGTCGATTGCCAATATAATTAAAAAAAACAATAGAAATACATTAAAAGTAGCGTATTCTTGAAAAGCACGCAGTCTCTCGGCATGCGCGTAGTAAAAAAACTTTTAAGTCTAAGTCGACTAGGTAAATAAAACGCTTACAAGCCCGAAGTTTACCCATCTCGAATGCTTAAGTCGACAAACTTTCGTCAAAACGAACGCAGCTCATGAAAGGAACCATTTGAATAGTCAGCTCAAAATAGTTACCTTGGGTTTGTGGGCTGGGATTAGGTAATTGGATGAGAAGTACGGGAATACGCGACTCGCGGTCACCCAGGCTTAGGCTCGTCCCTGGCACTAGAAGTTTGGAACGCATCTGATTGATTTCATGGTCTGAGAGCCTCTGCATTGTTGCGGCATTCCTGATTTTGACGTCCCAGAAAGGGGACAGTAGAGCTCGAGAATCAACGTCGATAACGTCCCCGTTTTCCGCTTTTTCTTCCGTTTCTGTTTCTATGTCTTCAGGAGCGGTTAACGCTTTGGTGCGTTTCGGTGGCAGGAGCAAACGCGGGTCCCGTACGGTTAAAGGCACAATAGAATGCGGCCGCACCGTATTTGAGGGTCGCGCAAGGGCACTCCATACGTTCCTTTGTAGTTGGTGACAAATTGGTCGCTCTGGGTGCTTACTGTCATGATAAAAGTCCCGCCACCAACACTGGCCTTCAGTCGGGTTTTGGAGGTCCAACTTTAGCTTTTTGCTGGCAGGCTCGTCTTTCTGTTCATTGGATGCTATTTCAATGTCGGCTGACTGTAAGACGTGCTGTAAAATAGGCGCAGCTAAAGGCCCAATCAATCGGAAACGGTTCAAAGTGTCCTTCAACACTACCACCTCGACTGAGGCTGAAACATTTCGCCAACGAGGGCTGCGATCCAAGTTTTTAACGGCCAGTTTCTTGGCAGTTACCTTATCGTTGCTTCCCAAGCCATTAACTTCACTAGAATCTTGACTTTGAAGTTCAGTTAATGCAAAAATGGAGGTAATCTCGGCAAGGATCTCCTCGTACGACGCGGGATGGATCCACAACCATAACACGCGGTCCTGGGCGGCTTCTGAGTACTGCCAATGAAAGGAGACTTCCCCCAACGCATTACCAGGGTACGAGTCACGTGCAAAGATGGTCAATTTGCCTTCTTGCTGGCCGTTAGTGTGCTCCCGACTGAATAATGTAGATTCGGGTGAAGAAAGACGCAGGAATCCTTGTCTGATTTCCGTTTCAGTTCCCCGGAGCTCAACGCAGCACAGATACGAGACATCCTATTAGCGGAGATTAATTAGGCTTGAAAACATGCTAAGAGAACATTTTTCTTGTTACTTGGAGCAAACAGTGCTTTGCTATAGCGCGGTAGCAAGCTCGGAAGCTGCGATCATTGGGATAATTGGGTAACTTATAGCCCCACTTTTCGGCCATGTGGAACCTGTAAAATCCGATTATTCTTAAACTGCTGTCGGAGGATTGATGAAGATACCTTTTGGCATGCCAAATGTGTGTCTCGAGCCAAACGTTGTCTTTTTGGCGTCGGTTGTACTCGTCCAGCAAGTTTCTTGGTCTGCGTCGATATTTGCGACTAGGCCGTTTATTAACTTTGGAAACTCCACTCTTTGCCATCTATACATAAAATATTTTTTTATACATTTAGATTCGTGTCCAAGGCCCAGAAGATAGGAATTTGGTTATAGTTATACTTGAGCTTTATGAGCTTCTCTGACTTTTCTGGGCATCCGATTAGGCACATGGCTCATTGCTCGCCTTCTGAGATGACGGGGAAGTTTTTGGAATATCAGAGCAGTCTTATTAGGGTTTTCTATTAGAAATGAGAATTGTATAAGCTTTTAATCAAACGCATTACGTATAGTGTGAAAACTAACCTATGGCTGCTGTTAAAGCGGCGATTTCTTCTGCTCTAGCAGCAGCAAACTGGAGAATGGAAACATCCGAAGGCAAAGCTAAATTGCCTCCTCGAATTATGTCGAATTCTTTCTGTTCTGTGACTTCTTCCATTATTCTGGTCACTTCAGCATTAACCAAGGCTTCCAACAACGCTCTAAACTGTAACCAAAGGGTCTGTAATTTTAACTGGACGTTAAAACTTATAAAAAATAGCCAGAGTTCAAAACGCTTTCTACACAAGTCAAGCTACACGTGCTCGGGTCTGAGGGTAAATACAGCGTTCTGTTCGATCATTCCAAGCATTCGAATCTCACGGATCGTTGGTTCATTCATGCACACACACACCCTGTTTACTTTGACCAAGGGATGTTAAAAGGAAGATTGCTACAATGAAAAAAAGTTATGGAACACGCATGGGGTTATGTTTGCAATAGGTTTATTATCACTTTGTATTATAAGATTCGTCTAGTCCCCATGTAATATAAAATTTCTGATTTAAGCAGACTAAACGAGGCTCTAGTCTTGTACTATTTCGATCTGTTGAGCACTTTGTCGGTAATGGATACAAGCGCTATTTGGTAGACTGAAGGCGCCAAGTTTTTTGTGTGTTTCACCGCTTCCACGCAATACTCAGCCGCCAATTGTCTCGTCCGTTGCAGTCCATCGGATTCTATAACGTACTGAAACGCTCTCTCGACATCGCCTTCGCCGGAGAACCTCCTCTGAATTAATGTGTTCAGGTCGGGATGCTACAAAAAACAGAATTAGCATACCAACACGTCAAGTTTAAACTATGAGAAATACACCTTTTGTGCGGCGAAAAGTACAGGGGCCGTAGCTAAGCCTAATTTGAGATCGGCGGCTGTAGGTTTGCCCATTTGTTCAGAAGACGATACGAAATCGAGTAAATCATCCACCAATTGAAACGCAATACCTATATTCTTTCCGTATTGAAAGGCAGCTTCATGCATTGCAGCATCTCCCCCACTCAACGCGCATACCTATTCCCACAATTTAAATCACTAGCTTAAGGACGTGATATTCTTTTTTATATTGATTTAAACTTACCGCTTGACAGCTATACGCTATCAAACTAGCTGTCTTCATGAAAGTTTTGGTTAAATAGTGATCAAATACGGTTTTGTCCTCTGCTTTGGCTCCCATTTGCATAAACTCTCCATTGACCAGATCTCTTAACACGTAGGAGAGTATTATGACAACTTCATCGTTGCGTAACTGAGCCAGCATTCGTGCGGCGACAGCAATTATATAATCCCCAGACATGACTGCCTTTTGTTGGCTGGAGACCTTATTAATGCTCAGTTTACCTCTTCGCTTGTCAGCCATGTCAATAACATCATCATGGACTAGTGAAGCTGTGTGAAACATCTCGGATACCATTGCGACTTGTCTCTGAGCTGCCAGCAGGCTCCTTTTTTAAATTTGAATTTAATACTCGGCTTCTAGCCAAAAAAATAAAGCTTAGTTTTTTTTTACCGCGAATGGTTTGAATGCGAAAAGTTGATGGCATGAGCCATGAGAAGAGTTATGGTGGGACGAATAGCTTTTCCTTGGCCATCAAAGTAATAATTCGCGAGAAACTGGAGATCCTCTCTGTCGTTGGCAAGTTCCTAAACAGATTATTAGATTCATTGCAAATAGGAATACATTGCCAAAGGTACTTTCTTGATATCAGTGTAAATCCCATTCAAGTCGTCTTTAATTACATCGTATGGATTAACAGGTATCGAATTAAACGTCCGTTCAGCTTCCGGCATTAATTGAGATCCTCCGTGGGGTCCAGCCCAGGCTTGACATTGAGCATTTGGCGTGGCAGAGGAACTTAAGTTTTTGCACCGTAGCGTCTACAAAATATACTAATGGAGAATATTCTAAACTAGCAACTAGAGACAGTCACGTTTTTCTTACTACATGACAAGGTATCGGACTAGGATTTCCAAACGCGCAAAACGGGGTCACTGGACAAAAGTCTGTCAAGGAGCTATTAAAGAGCCTTAAACCACTCAATCCTCTACGCAAGTGAGGAATTTTCGTCGCCATCTATTAACAAAATTTCCAGAAAAGACCGTATTTATTTGACCTTTGAATTAGAAAATAGAGAATAGACTGGCACAGCTAATTACCTGTTTCGATGTGTATTGCAAAACCAACGAGCATGTAAGGGCAAAACATACGCGAGACTTCAGCTTTGGTTCCTAGATGGCGAATGCTACCAGCAAAAACAATAATGTTTACCACCAAAAAGAATACTATGAACATAAGATTGTAGATGTTAATACAGTGAAAACCGTTTTACACGAAATTGAAGGGACCGGAATATTTTTTCGTGATAAAAAGAATTCATGCTAACAGATATATGTAAAATCCTAGTTAATAAAAAAGCTGTCGTGATAACCGAGTTAATATTCAAGTGTACATTGACAGTCTATACATTTTAAAGCACAGATAATAAATTTAAAGCATTTCAACAGACTGTAAATACAAATAAGATGTGTTGACTGCCCACAGACTGTTGGGGCGAGAAAAAACAAAAATTTGAACTTGAAGGCCCCGGTATACAGAACCCTCTTTTGTGTGTTTAACATGGGGAAATTCGGGGGCTGATATCTTAAAAACTACTCGTCCGATTTTCTTTTTTTAAATTGTAAAATTATCGAAATAAAATATCTACTGCAAGTGATGGGCCGATTTCCAATTTTTCAGTTATTTAAAAATCACTAAAACTTTGCCTTCAATTTTTTAGTTAAATAAAATATTGTTTTGTACAAAAACTCGATTACTTGCAGTAGATGTTTTTCTGCTCGATTTTTTGGTATATGTATAATTTTAATCAAACGTATTTTGTCGCAACAAAAGTACCTTGTCGTTCCTTCGAGACGCGAAATTTTTCACTGTAGTATAACGCGGTTAGATGATAGTGTTGTACAGTATTTTATATATATTCAGTGTTGCCAACACACAAACAACAGAAACAACAATTAGTCGAATCTTTTGTATCGTAAAAGTATGAAATGGATAACAAATCTTCGTTTTTTTAAATCTATACACATATGTTAAGTTTTGCCAGGGGTTATCCGTTGGCATCTGACCTACGTCAGAGCTGGCTATAGGTCAGGGGAGAGAAAGCGGGGAAAGGAGGTAGTCGAGCGCAGAAAGTCAGAGAGAGCAAGCCCGCGAACAAGTCGAAAGAAGCAGTGCAGTAGTTAAGAGCAAGTGTTATTTGGATCCGTTATAATCTAAAGTGTACGAGTGTTTCATACTTTGTATGCTTAATAAAGGAACATTCCGTAAGTAACACATACATTTTTACGGTAATTATAACCCGACGCGGACGAATTTAAAGTTTAAAAGGTTACGGTCAAGGCGAGAAATGCACTTTGGGGATATTTTTTTGTTACTTGGATTACCCAGTTTGTGCATGTGTAATGACAATTTATGCGACCTAGAAACACCGTAGTGTTTATGGCTTTGCTGTGACGGAAGAAGAAGACCTTTCTTCTAGTGACAACAGAGCCATATCACTTTTACAACCCTGTTGTCCAGTTACCGAAAGGTATAAAGGCCAGCAGGGAAGTGATTCGGACAGTCAGTATGATTCGAAAGTGTAGACGGGCGGAAACTATGTCCGTCCGTGTGAATACAGTTGAGAAATAAAGCTTCAAGGTCTTTTGCGTTACCTTAGTTACTTACTGCTCATTCAGAAGCTAAACGTAAGTACTGCGATTAAATGTAACATTACACATGATTACTTTATAAGTGACATTCATAGTCAGCAGACTCACAGGAACGCTACTCGTTGTAAACTGCAATCGAGGTCTTTATTTTTAAAAATAATAGTTCTGTATAGAATTAGTCGATCATATAACTATACGCGGAGGTAATTATTTAGCCTTCTTCTATGATAAAAGCTGCAGCTGCTAGATACTTCGGTTCTTTCTTTTACGATTTGTAACACGTTAATTTCCGCTAAGCCAGCCTTATCCTATTCTACAGCAATACGCTAGTATGTGGGGCGAAGTTTGTGTAGATGAGATTAAATATCGCCTTGTTTGCAAATACTAAAGTGCAAGGTCTGATTCTCCCATATCCGAACAATCCCCACTGCGTATAGCGGTCGGCTGCTCGTCCCCCACTTGTATTCGTATTCGTCTTATTGTGGTTGTATATAGAACGGTGCAGGAAAGAGAAAAACTGCAGATCCAATACAAGTCACCGGTCATTTCGGGCAAAGGGAGGACCTGACATAATTCGTTTTTAGCTTTCTACCACGAAAACGAAGGGTAAGTTATAATTTTGTTTTCCCTGTGTTAAAGAAATGAATGTATATTTCGTATACTAAGCATAAACATTCGTACATACACTTGGTTGGAACAATACGGATCAAAAGTACACAGGAATTCAACTTTACCACTTGTGCTCTGGAATAGCAACCTTCTACTACAATCTCTGTATCGTAACTCCTACACGTAACTTTTCTTCTCCCTTGCCACATGTGACGTAAATTACGCAGGAGAGACTATATAACCCTATAGGCCCAACCCAAAACCCTAATACCCGGTAAGATTCGGCTTTAACGTTGTTTGATGCCTGTATATAACTAAAGTTATGTGTATACACATAAGTTTGAAGTGTGTATACACACTACGTTATTGACTTGTGGGGGAAAAAAGATACACCTTCTGTGTATCGCTGTAGTTAGATTTGTGAGTAACATCGAAGCTTCAGCTTTCGCATTCAGTTTTTTAAGAGTCGCGTTTGAAGGCCGTCTGCTTTTTCCGTTTTTTTTTAATTCTCTTGTTGCTGTTGAATCCGATTTAGGTACAAACGTCACCAGAACCGTGCAAGTTTGCAAGCTACGAGGATGGAAAATCCAATTGTGAACCCGAGACAATTTCTACCCTGTACTTTAGAGTGGTATTTGAATAAAGCTGATCATAGTCAAAAGACATTATCCATTGAGCGACTCCAGCAAGCTGAAGTGGAATTAGGCGAAGACAGCCGTCAACAACATGTAGTTATCCAAAACTTCCGTAACCGAGTGCAAAGTATAATTTTCCTTTATGGGGGGGCGATTAACAACTCGTGCCCTAACGTGTTTATCTTTTTGTAGTTATGTCGTTGGATTGTCCTACTGATTCCAAATTCTTACTCATGTTTTTGCGCGCAAGGAAATTCAATACTGACCGTGCTGTCAAACTGGTATATAGTTCCTTTAATGCATACAATTTTTGCCTTAGGATTTATTGACGAACTGATCTAGTTAAAAAATTATGTAATTTTGCGAAGGAAGAGTCCGTATTTTTTTCATCCTCCAATGTCGGAGATGGGTCACGCTATTAAGCAGGAGATGCATTTGCTTTTACCCGATAAAGATAGAAGAGGCTGCCCGATTTTCCTGTTCAAAGCTGGTAAACAACAAATATAACCAATGATAATGTCCAATGGGGTTCTGAATCGTGCATTTCAGGTCGTTGGAATCCGAGTAAGTGTTCTATAGAAGAAGCTCTTCGAGTCAATGGCGCCCTCCTTGAAACATTGGTGGAAGATCCCGAAACTCAAATTACGGGAGTAGTTTGCATTGTTGATATGGAGAATTTCTTTTTGTCCCACGCACGACACTTCACACCGTCTTACGCCTGTAATGTAGTATCCATAGTCCAGGTTTGTGACTTTACTTCTTTTAAAGACAAGGTTAAAAATTCACTCTGGAACACTTACAGGACTCGTTTCCGGTTCGCTTCAAGGGTATTCATTTTGTAAACGAATCTTTCGTCTTTGGAATTGTCTTTTCAATGATGCTGCCTTTTTTGTCGGAGAAGATGAAATCCCGAGTAATTTTAAAGAAAGCGGTGGGTTGTTTTTTGTTGCTATAATGTAATTCCTTTTGTAGATTTTCTGTCATGGAAGCAAACTCAGTACCCTACACAACCATATTAGTCCGGACATTCTTCCTTGCGAGTATGGAGGCACAAAAACCAACCTGGACACCAGTATATTGTTTTAAAGTATGGGGACCAAGACTTGAATTATTTTAACCGAAAATAAGCAGTTATAATACTACAGTTACCAGTGATATATTGGGTCTCTTAGCATTTAATAGTAACTATATTGAACGTATCTGTGATAAATTTGTTATTTTTTTTCAATTTAATAGGGGCTTGAGCATAGCTCGTTGTCTCTTTTTTATTGACTTTTCTTGATTTCTTTTTTTTTTGTTACACAGGCTTTCGTACCAGGACAGGCTCCCTTCAACAAGCGGATAAAACTTACGCCTTTTTCTGTGGTCAAATTGTTCTTATTATTTACAAATGAGGACTAATTTGGAAGTATATTTGTTATATCATGACTTTTTTGGCTTAGTATTGCTATGATAAGCGCTCGTATGGTGGCGCAACCTAGCGCTCATATCATGCAATATAAGATACTGTAATACCGTAATAGGTTGTTACTTGTAATGTGTGACTGCCGAAAATTGGATCTTTTTATAAAGATTATATCAGATGAGATTAATCGGCCATTTTTGATCTGATCGGCGTTGTCCCTAAATTGCAGTGATCTGATGGATTTTTTCGAGAAAATGTACCGATCCCGACCGATCAAAATCAGGTCATCTAGTGGCCATTTTGAATTTCGACTTAATTTTGAATCATTTTGAATTTTCGACATAAGGACTTCTTGCTAACAGATATATGTAAAATCCTAGTTAATAAAAAAACTGTTGCGATAACAGAGCTAATATTAAAGTTTATACTCGTTTTGACAGTCTAGATACAAAAGGTACAAAAGATTCGACTATTTATTGTTTATGTTGCTTGTGTTGGTTTGCAACACTGAATATCTATAAAATACTATACAACACTATCATCATCTGACTATTATACTACAGTGAAACCCGTTTAACACGAAACCGCTTAGCACGAGAAACCTGTTAACACAAAGTTGTATTCCGGTTCGGACAGAACGCTATGCAAATCCATACATTCGTTTCCTTTAAACACGAAAAAATTTCGCGTCTCGAAGGAAAGACAACGTAGCTTTGTTGCAACAAAATGTTTTTGGAAGACAATGGGAAGTGTTGTAGAGCCTTATTTTTATTTACAGTCTGTTGAAATACTTTACAATTTCTTATCTGTGCTTTAAAATAATAGACTCTATACATTTTAAAGCATTTTAAAGTATTTCAACACAAACAATAACTAAATAGTCGAATCTTTTGTACCGTAAAAGAAAGTATCGCACAAACTATGAAATGGATAATAAAGCCTGGTTTTTTAATCTATGCACATACATTTTTATGGTAATTATAACCCGACGCAGAAGAATATAAAGTTTAAAAGGTCAACGGTCAAGGCGAGAAATGATGCTCCTTTTTTGCTACTTGAATTACGCAGCTTGTGCATGATTACTTTCTATGTGACCTTCATAATCAGACTCATAGGAACGCTACCCGTTGTAAGCTGCAATCGAGGTCTTTATTTTTTTAAATAATAGTTTTGTATATAATTAGTCAATCATATAACTAACTGGAGGTAATTATTTAGCCTTCTTCTATGATAAAAGCTGCAGCTGCTAGATACTTCGGTTATTTTATTCTTTTACGATTTGTAACACGTTAATTTCCGCTAAGCCAGCCTTATCCTATTCTACAGCAATACGCTAGTATGTGGGGTGAAGTTTGTGTAGATGAGATTAAATATCGCCTTGTTTACAAATACTAAACGAAAACGAAAACGAAGGGTAAGTTATAATTTTGTTTTCCCTGTGTTAAAGAAATGAATGTATATTTCTGTATAAGCATAAACACTTGTACATACACTTGGTTAGAACAATACGGATCAAAAGTACACAGGAATTCAACTTTACCACTTGTGCTCTGGAATAGCAACCTACTACTATCTCTGTATCGTAACTCCTTTACCACTCCTACACATTCTCCCTTGTTGTGTTACCCAACACCCTTTGCCAGATGTGACCTAAATAACTCAGGAGAGTCTAACCTATAGCTAGGCCCAACCAGATTCAACTTTATAGTAGTTGCTTGATGCCTGCATACAGGCAATAAGTAAGCAACTAAAGTGCTGTGTGTAGGCTATACACACTAGGTTATTGACTTGTGGGGGAAAAAGATGTACACCTTTGATTTACACCCTTTGTGTATCGCTGTGTATAAATTTGTGAGTAGCATCGAAGTTTCAACTTTCACTTTCAGTTTTTTAAGACTCGCGTTTGAAGGCCGTCTGCTTTCTCTAGTTATTATTTTATTTTAATTCTCTTGTTGTTGAACCCGATTTAGGTACTTGTTCAGCCCCAAACGTTACCAGAGCCGTGCAAGTTTGCAAGCTACGAGGATGGAAAACCCCATTGTGAACCCGAGACAATTTCTACCCTGTACTTTAGAGTGGTATTTGAATAAAGCTGATCATAGTCATAAGACGTTATCCGCAGAGCGACTAAAGCAAGCTGAAGTGGAATTGGGAGAAGATAGCTTTCAACTCCATGTAGTTATCCAAAACTTTCGTAACTGTGTGCAAAGTAATTTACTTTTACGGGTAATGATTAACACCTCGTTACCCTACTTTGTTTTTATGTTTTTGTAGGTATGTCGTTGGATTGTCCTACTGATTCGCCTTTCTTACTCAAGTTTTTGCGGGCAAGGAAATTCAATATTGACCGCGCTGCCAAACTGGTATGGATACGATAATGAATACCAATTTTGCATTAGAATTTACTGGCGAGTTGATCTAGTTAAAAAATTACCTACATTTGCGGAGGAATAGTCCGAATTTATTCAATATTCCAATGACGGAATTGGGCCACGCTGTTCAGCAGGAGATGCATTTTCTTTTGCCCGATAAGGATAGGAGAGGCTGCCCGATTTTCCTGTTCAAAGCTGGTAAACAACAAAGATAAATAAGGCCCATGTTAGTGTACAGCGGGGTTGTGAATCGTGCATTCCAGGTCGATGGAATCCGAGTGTGTGTTCGCTAGAACACGCTTTTCGAGTCATGGTCGCTTTCCTTGAAACATTATTGGA
The DNA here is from genome assembly GCA_003724045.1 of Lepidurus arcticus. Taxonomy (NCBI): domain Eukaryota; kingdom Metazoa; phylum Arthropoda; class Branchiopoda; order Notostraca; family Triopsidae; genus Lepidurus; species Lepidurus arcticus. The sequence continues at coordinate 561,486 of RJJA01000003.1, forward strand.
AGACCCCGAAACGCAAATCACGGGAGTCGTTTGCATTATTGATATGGAGAATTTCTATTTGTCCAAAGCGCGATACTTCACACCGTCTTATGCCATGGTATCAGTAGCCTTATTCCAGGTTTGTGACTTGCTTCTTTAAAAAAAAATTTGCTTGTGAAAGGTTAAAAATTCACTATGGAACATTTACAGGACTCGTTTCCGATTCGTTTCAAGGGGATTCATCTTATTAACGAGTGTTTCATCTTTGGAATGCTCTTTTCAATGATTCAGCCTTTCTTGTCGGAGAAGATGAAAAACCGAGTAAGTAACTTAAAAAAGCTATGGGATGTTTTTGGTTCCTATCATGTAATTCCTTCCGTAGATTGTCTGCCATGGAAGTAAGCTCAGTACCCTTCATAACCATTTTCACCCGGACATTCTTCCTTTGGAGTATGGAGGCACGAAAACTAACCTGAACACCAAGATATTTTTTTAAAGTGTGCGACATAGAAAATCGGTATTTATATAACATAATCGGTTGTCGGTGTGATTTATTGCGTATCTTGGTATTTATTAGCAACTATTGGATGGATCTATGGTCAAATTGTTTCATGTTACTTGCAAATGATATTTAATTTAGAAATATATTATTCGACATGATTTTTCCGTTTCTAATTGAGACTGTTGAGGAACTTTTTATTTCGTCGGTAAACTAGCTTTGAGCTAGTTGGTTCCCGACGCTGGTAGGTTAAAGGCGAACAGCGAACTAGCCAAAGGCGGGGAAGTAGACACAATGACGACAGAAGGACTCCGTGTACGCAAGGACGCCGAACCCCGACATAAGGACGCCAGGGACAGCTCAGGCTATAAGCACTTGTATCATCTATCGTTCCTGTTAAATAAACTCCTTATTCTTTTCAATATTCCCATGTATTGTAATAACTGGTGTCATAACGTTCTGTAGATCTGCGTTTATTACAACGGTTGAATCTCAGGTGCTAGTATATAGCAGCTATTCCCGCATGCTATTCGATACTATATACCCGCCAGAGTACGGTACAAACGGAGGCAGGCAAAATTCCCGCAAACAGGGAGAGGAGGATATTTCAGCTTGTCGTTCGGTTCTGGGGTATGTCATCATTATAAAGTGCGTCTAGTTGGCATTTTTATACCTATTTTCGAGTTCTCCTTTATTCCCCGTTCGTCTTTTACTAGCCATCACAGGCGTCACTCGATGTAAAAGGCGAACTGTATTCGCCACATGGGTTCGCCGTTCGCCTTTTACCTACCACCGCGAACGACATCACCAGGTGTCGCCTTCTAAAAACAATTATATTATCCTCAAAAAAATTATACACTGAAAAAAACATGGCCAGAGCAGTGAGACAAATTAGCGAATTACTTAACGATGTAGAAAGAGTATTTTTCCAAGCCTTTTTTCGTCGTCAACCTCCTGCAGGTAATCGTAAATGCAGTCATTAGAGCGCACAAGCTAAATTTCATTATTGTAATATTGAATTTGAATATGGACTTCTTAGATTTTCTGCCGGTACTCGTTAGTCATGACGGCCAGTCACAGTCAGTCGCAAAATTGTCCCCCAAACCTTTCTCTGTCCAAGAGATTTTCGACGGGTTCTTACACGCCGTACCGACTTGCAGACGTACGGTAGAAAAGCGCTGGTGCCGAAAGTACGGAGCCCGGAACTGGGGCTGGAAAATCCTGACACCCAAATACGATATCAAGACCTGCTTAAACTGTGGTCACCATCACGAAGCTGGTCGTTTATGCCGTATGTCTGAAGGCTTTAAAGTTTAAAGTGTTTCTGTTTGCAGCTAACCTCTTTTTTCTTAGCTCATTGTTACGGCAAAGTCAAAGCAGAGACTAAAGTTTTGCAAGAGGCAATGGTAAACGAATTTGGTTTGCGGCCAATCGACAAGGAAGTTGCCGTGCTCTACGAAGGCGAAAAGGAGCAAGTCTCAGATGACTTTTTAGTGGTAAAAACTTAATTTCCTTCAACTAGGATTGAAATGTTAAAAAATAACTCTGTTTCGTATTGTATTTATTATATATATATAAACATATATGTATTATATTTATATTTATTACTCTATTGTAGAGTAAGCGAGTTGTGGAGATGAAGAAACCAAGACCAGCTTGGTTTACCAAGAATTTGCTCCAAAAAACTCTCACAACCGAGTCAGATGCCTCGGCAGTTGTAAAACCTTCCCAATTGGGCTAATGGAAATGTGTGTCCATTTTAGTCTATTCAGTAATTTCGGATATAAAGTACAGTACACGAGTTTGTTTTTGAAAGATACCCCAAATGGAAAGGACATTCTTTTAGCTTCTTTATTTGAAACACGTCGTGTTTATAACTAATAACCTAAGTTTTGCATTGTTTAAAACGAGGCTTCTTGTAACCTCAGTTGGATCTTCAATCGTTTATTCCCCAATCGTAATCGTTTTCCAATACTTTCAATTATGGTTTGCCTTCAGGGTGACGCTCGACAATCATGCCCACAGCCTGAAAAAAAATATAAAACAGAATGAACTTTTTTTAAAAAAGGTAGCGTAAGCATTTGCTGTTGGCTGAAAGTATACGTATTTAACACTAAGGAAAGATGAAAATGTGCAAGGCCTTAATACTACTCTAATGCCCTTTCTTTAAGCAGAGAGCCCTGTAGACCCGCGCAATGTTACTCTAGCATGTCTTAAATGAAAATGTTCGCTGAGTTATCATTAGAAGAAAACTCAGCCAACTCCTTCCATGCATAACAAAGAAAGATATGAGCCTTTTTTTTACCTGTCCACCAGCTGCGCAGGCTGCGATGCAAGCAAACTGACCATCTTCCCTAATCAATCGATTGGCAGCATGGGCTACCAACCGGACTCCAGTTGCAGCAAAAGGGTGTCCAATAGAGAGAGAACCTCCCCATTTGTTAAATTTCTCCATGGGAGGCGCGCCCACTTTGCCTTGCCGACCCATATACTTTTGGGCGAAAAATTCTGAATCCATCGCTCTCATGTTGGCTAGAATTTGTCCCTAGGTATGAAAAACTAGCGCTTAAAACAAGTGAAAAAACATAAATGTGTAAAGAAATTACCGCGAAAGCTTCGTGGAATTCCCATACGTCAATGTCTTTCATGCTCAATCCAGCTCGTTCTAACACTTTAGGGGTAGCATACGCGGGTCCAAGCAAAAGTTGATCTTTGGGATCTTGAGATACGTAAATAAAATCTCGCAAGTAGGCTTTGGGTTTGTAGCCCAACTCTTTCGCCTTTTCCTCAGTCATAATCAAGCACGCAGAGGCACCATCGGTCTAGAAACAAACTAAGAGTATAAACTTTCGGACGTTTTCTAGCGTTGAAGTTACCAAGAAAGAAGCATTAGCTGCAGTAACGGTGCCATGGGGCTTGATGAAGGCTGGCTTGAGCTTACCCAACTGCTCCATGGTAGATACACGAACTCCGTTGTCCTTAGTGATAGGAGCCTCGGCTCCGGGCACTTAAAGAAAATGATCTTAGCGAGTTTATCTTGTTACTTTAGAACTGCATACCTAGCATGGGTTGTAAATCGGTCAAATAACCTTTGTCAAACGCTTCTTGGGCCAAGGTGTGTGAACGGATGCTAAACTCGTCTTGTTCTGCACGAGACACTCCAAAAGCAGCTGCTAAACGATCGCCAGAATGACCCATGGTCTCGTTGGTTGAAAACTCCGCCACAGCCGGCAACTAATAAAGAATAAGAATGTGTAATAAGAATGGTTTTAAGGGGGGAAGAGGCGTTACTTCTGGGATTAAGTCAGCCATTTTGACTTGGGCCAAGAGTCCGATACGCTGGCTCGCAGTTTTGGCCTTGTTGGCTTTGAGCATGATGGAGCGCATACGGCGAGAATGACGAATGGGTACGTCCGACATGAATTCCACTCCTCCAGCAACACAAACGTCATAAACTCCGGAGTTCATGTAGCCAATACCTAAGCGAGCAAAAACGGAAGCGTTAGTACGTATTTTAGCGTATTTTAACTTATTATTATCTAGACTCACAAGTTGAAATGGCTACATTGGAACTGATGCAAGCCATTGTTACAGTATGGGCTGGCGTTCTGTCGGAAAACCCTGCGCTCAAGGCAGCTTCGCGAGCTACATTGCTGGTTTTAACTTCTTGGATGACCGAGCCAAAAACGATATAGTCAATCAACTCTTTGGGCAAATCTGTCCGCTTGGCCAGGCTCCTAGAGTTGTAATTGACGATTCGAGTATTGTAGAAAGGAAAGGATTCGCTGTTTAAGCAGGTAACTTACAAGAGGGCACTGCGGGCTAAATCGTGGGGCATAAGCTTCGCATAATCGGTGCCGGAAAGAAGGAAAGGAGTCCTTACAGCATCCACCAAAACGATGTTTTTTTGATTCGGCTTCGCTAACGTCCTTTTTTGAGTCTGAGAAGTGACTGGAGAGGTCGCAAAGCATCGTACAGCCAAAGGTCCTACAAAAACCCAAAGACAATAATGAATAAACAATGTCCGTCCTGGCTACAAATCAATGAAGTATTCGATCAAAGGTGTACGAGAGCCCGAGAGGTTAAAGTCCAACAGTTACATTGGTAAAGATTAAGAAAGAATAAGAAGATAGCATACGAATGTTATGTCCCCTCACTACGCCAAGAACAGCGAAAACACGGTACATTTGGGTCAATTACAGGAAAAGTGCGCTTAAACCGAACGAAAAGTATTGCGTATTACCTGCTCTATACACGGTTGAAGGTAGCGCCGTGAATTTTCCTGCCAAACCCGCCATGTTTTTCGTTAAGATGAATATTTTCGGAAGATCCCTAAGTCCGGCTCCCAACAGATTTGCTTTGCAAGATTACAACAGGAAAGTGATTTTCAACGCCATCTAGTAGCTATCCGCATCATCATTTCGGATAGTACAATGCTGCTTTCTATTGGGCTACGAAAGTAACACTAAGATACGCCTACCTGCGTCATTGTACAAGTCACGTGGTTCAAGTTTACTGGTGTAATCTAGTCTGTGAATCATTCGTAGACTCCTGCAGCGTAAAAAGAGTCCTTGGAGGTTCAAAGCGTTCTTTCAAGGTTTATTAACCAAGTTAAAATACGTAGACCCGGATTTCCGTGGGCATTTATAACCAGGCCTGTATCGCAGTTTGTTTTACTCCAAGTTGGTGCTTTGTAGTGCGTCATCTTTGTGGAAGTTTTCTACCTTAAAAAAAAGTCGCCAAAATGTCTCTCTACCCGTCTTTGGAAGATATGGAGGCTCACAACCTTATCAAGGTCTGTTTGTTTTAATTTTCATTTACTTTTAAGGTTCTAAAAAGTATTTTATTATGCAAATAGGCTCAGGTCCAAGCCTACCAGGAATTGACTGCTCCTCCATCGTACAATATCTATCCTCCTGCTTCTGCTCAACCTGGTAATACTCCTGGTGCCATTAATGCTCAAGTATACCCTTCTTTGCATGACTACATGGGATTGGAACTTACCCCAGAATTGCTGGCAGTCAATATGCCCGAGTATGCCTTGGCGACCAAACAACAAGTAGAACGATTTTCACATCAATCTGTATAAGGTTAAAAAAACTCGTTTCTGGTTAGATGCAAGTTGCTCCTGGTGCTCCAGATGCTGCTCCTGCCTCCAGATTAGCAGGAGTAATTGCCCCTTTGTCGGGTGATTCTGCTGGCTTAGTTCGCGCCCAAATTACCCACGGGATTCGTCAGGTAGATACAGTAATTGGGAAAAATTGGCCAAAATCACTACATATTCTTTCTTTTGATCGTACAGATTACGTTGTGCAAAGACGCGGAAGGCAAAGTGGGTCTACGAGTACAGGCTATCAACAAAGGTATATTTGTGAGCTTGGTACAAGCCAGGAGCCCGGCAGCGCTGGGAAGTTTGCGTTACGGAGACCAGATTTTGCAAATTAACGGACAAAACGTGGCTGGCTATAGTATGGATAAAGTACACGAGATGTTTCGCAAGGCTGGGAACAACAACATCCAGCTAGCAGTCCGAGATCGTCCGTTTGAGCGTACTTTGACGCTGCACAAGGATAGCGTCGGCCATGTTGGTTTCATGTTCAAAGACGGGAAAATCACCCATTTGGTGAAGGACTCGTCGGCCGCACGTAACGGACTATTGATTGACCACAACTTGCTGGAAGTCAACGGGCAGAACGTGGTGGGCTTAAAAGATAAAGAGATTTCTAAGATTATTGACGAAAGTGGCCAAGTGATCACTATTACGATCATGCCCAGTTTCTTGTTCGATCACATGACGAAGCAGTAAGTTCCATTACCTAATGTAGGTTAACTTTAAGTTTGAAACGTTTGTTTTTGCTTCAGCATTGCCACCAACTTAATCAAAAAGCTGATGGATCATTCCGTGCCCGACCTGTAAAGTGGAACAATCAGTGGGGCGGGGGGTAAGCTGGCTGCCATATTCCGTAGAAGCTCCAATTCGACGGGTTTTTTAGAGAGAGGAGATTATAAAACGCTTGACGCTTATAAAACCTTATAAAAAGCTTATAAAACCTTTGCTATCATTTGCTGTAATTTTTTGTCAGTCAGTTTTTATTCAAGGATTGTTTAATCAAGGGCCAGGCAACGTAATCGAATTTCGAGATTATCGATTTATAAGTTTGTATCATTGATTCTGTGCGAGTTTCGGTACCGCGTATCCAAAGCCATGTCTGATTCTGTGGTTGCTAAAGTATGCCAAAGCCCAAAAGTTTGGGCCGTAACTCTGTTTCTTTTTCGAATTTATCCAAGTTTATCAATGCACTTGCTCGTTTCCAATAAAAACGCATACAACCATGTATTACAAGTCTCACGGCACTTTCCTGGTATCAAATTATGCAATGTTATGACTTATGTTAAACAAGAACCAAAAGAAAAAAATAGAAAGTCCACAAGCTTCGCAACTATTTGGCAGTGTTCCCAGGCAGATATGCAGTAAAAGAAGCATACTGGTTTTCGCTGAGTAGTCTCCCGAGTAAGTTTCCATTTTGCTGAGATAGTTCGGCAGGAGTCACATCAGCTCGGTTGCGCAGGTGAATGTCCGCCCCCGCACTGACCAATTGGGAGGCCACACACGTACGTTTATACAAAGCAGCAGCGTGAAGAGCAGAATCCCCGTTCTAAAAAAAGTAAACCAAAAAGAAAGAAAAGGTGGGAAAATTGTCAAAAATCGCCTTCAGCACACGAAAAGCTTTTTTCTGTACTCATAAGGGATATTACTTTCAGCAAACCCAGACTTGGTTTGTATGGCAAAAGCTCGCGTACCACATCTGCATGTCCTTTTTGGGCTGCTTTGTATAGTGGCGTGCTGCCATCCTATAAAGACATTAGAAGATTATATTAGCTTTGAAACAATAAAGTCTGTTGGTTGTGAAAACTTAGGACATTTAAGGCAGATTTACGGAGTATTGAGCTCTATCGACCAAAGCTCCTGCTCGTAACAGCAGTCGGACGACGTGATCCCAACCCATCTGTGAAGACATCCACAAGGGAGATACGCCGTCGATGCGTAAACTGTTGGGAGAAGCTCCAGCCTCCAGCAAACACAAGACGATTTTTCCATAGCCGTTTTGTGCCGCCACAAACAGAGGAGTGGCTTTGTCCTTTAAAAAGAGCCCAAAGAAAGAAACTTGAGCATAGGTATAACATGAAAGTCATAGTAAAAACTCCTACTTTCGTGGCTAAATGGACGTTGGCACCGTTTACGAGAAGCTCGCGTACCACATCGCAGTATCCGTTTTGGCACGCAACAAACAGAGGTGTGCCTCCATCCTTGGTTGAGAAAAAAGAGTTGGAGATAAAAAGGAAAAAGTTTAAGGATTTCAGTAGGGTAATGGGGAAAAGGTTGTTACCTTGCTGCGGGGGTTTATGGGCGATTTGTATGTTAACAGGAGTCGTACGACGTCTAAATAGCCTCCTTGGGCAGCGAAATGTAAGGCAGTTGTCCCCGTCTGACGAAAAGGATAAGCATTAAAGACTCGCAGGCTTGTGCGCGCATTCCTATTTAGGTAAGTCATACATTTCTGCGTAAAGACGAAGTTGCTTCTTGGACAAGAAGCTCTTGACAGCAATCAAATGAACCAATACTTGCGGACAAAATGAGAGGGGTTGTTCCATCCTAGGAAATGTAGGCTTAATTTGAGACAAATGCATTTCGGAAATGAGAACATTATCGTTGAGATAGTTAGACGGTTGGTTGCTGGTTAGTTATGGTTGTCTAATCGAAATTTTACGGTGGAATGATCATGTCTGTTCGTGCTGACTCTACAGTAAGGGTGGAGTCCCGTTTCATATCTATATGTTGCTGTCAGAAATTCTACGGTGTTTAACAAACTAGAGCATTGGACTGCGTTATGCTTCGTTTCAATTTGATCATTTTTTCATTGTTAGGAAAACTTTATTCGCTGTTCGGTATTATGTTGTTTTTAACCAGGCTCGCCTTTTAGGTAATCAGATATGCTGGGGCTGGGTTCGTATCAAATAACTGTATTGTTTAGAATCATGGGAATAGTTGGGTCTTCGTTTCGAATGCTTGGTTGTATATTCATAGGAATCCATTTTGCATGAGATGTCTGTCATTCAAGGCTACACTATACTTTAACGGTAAGTAAACAATGAATAGACTAGAGTCGTTTTCATAAAGGTAAAATTAGATTGGGATACCGCGAGCCAAGAATGATTCTTTGTCGTTTTCTTGGATCTACATTTGACTTAGAGTTGAGTTCGTGTGTATTTATAACCTCAACACGCAACGAAGAGTTCTGGAAGCTCATCTTCTGCCGCATGCTTAAGCAATTAGAGGCGAGTTTGGCTCCTATAACTAGTCGTTTTTCATGCCTGCTTCGGATTAACTTTGCATTTTCTCGTAAATGACTCCTATTGTTTTTAGCCTATATAATTTGGTTTGCTGGCGAATCAAGGCCGGCTTTAATGAAGACGGTTGTGTTTTCTAAAGTTTAAAAGTCCACATTCTTAGCTCTGAAGGTCACTTCGGTACAAAGTTTTCCGATCTAGAAACTACTCCGGAAAACAGATCCTAGCTAGTTTTATTTCCTTATTTTTACCTGAACTTTTACTTTTACCCTAAAGTTCGCGTGTGAGAATCTGAGCAAAAGTGTAGGGTGAACGGAAATCCGCTTCCATGGGAAAACAGGCTTTTCCTTAACTTTTGCCAAAACAGATAAGGAACAAGGACGGAATGTCTGAAAAAAATAATGGATTTTAAAATCTTCCTATGTTTATCCCTTGGGCATTCTTGACTTTATCGATTGATGTTGCTATGACTGCGCTTGCGTTTTTATCTTTATTCTTGCCTCATAATAGACAGGAATCAGAATGTTCAATATTAGGTGTTAGAAGTTGACATATAGATTATTGAAGTTGTAAAGGGTTGGAGTTTACCTTGTCACGACAGTCGACATGAACTCGACCGCTGTCTAGAACTTTCCTTAGCCGAATCAAGTCACCTTTGGCAGCTGCGAGGTGGAGATGAACGTCAGCCAGAGATTCTTTCTAAGTCCAAAAGTGAGATAGAGGCGAGATAAAAGATGCGGTTATTAGGAAAACTAACATAGCAGAAATGGGGACATCACGTATAATTTGCCTCGCTTGACAGATTTTTCGAAAGGTCGTAAAAACGTGACCGCAAAGACCAACAGATGCAATAAAAAGATTCCTGACCGAACAAGTTACGGAAAAACTACGGTTCTTTTTTTCTTCCTTAAAGAAAAACAAAGAAAAATTAAATTTCTTTGCAAGTGCATCAACAGATTAATGAAGCCTTTGCCAAGTTCTTAATAAACTATAATTACCTTGAGAGACATATGGCGCCAACGTAATCCGCTCGTTCACATTATTATGCAAAGCCTTTTTCCGCTGTAAGCTTGAGATCGGAAGCGAATGGAATATGTACTGTAATGTATTGTACTCGCTTCACACTACTAGTACTATTTGAACTATAAGTTGTGTGTTGACTGCGCGAGACACACCTGAATGTGAGAAATTTTTCATGGAGCAGCGCGAGGGTAGCGTGAGCATATACTGTCCGGAACTTGTGTATCGAACTCGCCTGTATAAAATAGTCATGGAACGGCATATAGTCCCCCGTCACGTGAATGAATTTGCCTTTCCCGATTTCGAAACGCGTGTCGCCATCTGTAAAAACCGTTAGAAAGCTCGTTCTTCGAACGGCAATCATGGTCGCGCGTCATCTGTGCCCAGGTGCGAGATTCTCAGGTGTACCCAGGTTTACCTGTGGTTGCTTTTGGGCATGATTGGTTCCCTTGGAGTTGACCTGTGTTTCGTACCAAACTTCGATTTTGCATTGGAATGTTTGACCTTAGAAAAGCCCAGCAAGCAAAGCAGTTTCGACTGGTTTTCTGGAAGGTTTCTTGCCCTCTTTGAGTTTTCTATTGTTAAGGTGCAACAATTCAATTTTGGCTGCGCTGCGGTTTTAAGAACGTCTGGTATGCAAGTGTGTTTTAAGCCATATGGAAATAAGTGGTATTGCTCAGAATCTTATCTTAGAGCTGACAAAAACACCACGTTGCAGTTCGCTGTCTGTTCGCATGTGGCCGTCATTGAGTTTTAGTGATCCATATATACACGCTTTTAATTGTCGGGCCATCAAAGTTGTAGTGAGTGCGGATCGTTTGGGGGTTGCTATAGAAACAGATTTGCCCTTGACACTTCGGTGCACTTCCACTAAGCATAGCCAAAAAATAAACTACAAATAGTAGTGGTGAATTGAGATTCAATGACATTGATCGAACAACTCCGCTTTCTGTTTTACTTTTCTGCGAGCGGAACCAGGAGTTAGGGAGGGTGAACGCAATATTCCACTTATTCAAATTTCATTCAATGCTCGTCGAGCATTCCGAGATTCGAGAACGGTTCTAAACAGGAAGTTCACTTGCTTTGTTCCTGAATTAAATTCCCCTGGTATTGACTAGAGACCCGGATCCGCCCGAACTCGAGACGATAGAAAGTTGCGTGTGACCTTTGCTTAGAGAATTTTTTACTTACGGGAATAAAAAGTAGGGAGCAATTTGGAATCCATGTGAAAACCCACAAGGACCCTTTTAATCAGATTAAGCGAGTGTGTGTGCTCTCACAGCAGAGGAAGTAACCATGCGATGAAGTTACCTTTCACTCCTGTCGTCTATACTATCTATCACAGTGTTGTTTAAGTGAATTAAGGAGAAAAATTTAACATGAAGTACCCGTACACTCACCCTTTACATACCGCGCTGATTAAGCGCTCGGATAGTGCTCATGGTAAGTGCAATTATCTTAGGATCTTCTCACTTATCTTGGCAGTAAGTGCACTAATATTCACCAAATCCCATTGGGGATTATCTAATCAGTTCAAATGTAAGACTCCAATCCGATTCAATCTGATAGCGAATTCAGTTGGTAGGGCCAGTGCGCCACCAGCCAATCGGGACATAAGAAACTGGCACTCAGTGCCAAAAGTGCAGCACCGGGTTAACTGAATTCGCTATGACTGAAATCAAATCTGACAACGAATCTTGACATTAAATACTATTATTAACAGAATTCTCGAGTATTGGCTAATGAACCCAAAAATGAAATTTGAAACTGGTATACAAATATTATTGAGGATTGTGTTTCAGAGTAATGTTGGAACTACGTGAATTTAATTTAGTTTAAACGTGTAAAGGCCTATGTATGATATTTGTACACTTTACAGTGTTTTCAATGCTTTTTAATTTCCACTGTAGACTTTATAACAGAGATAGAGCTGAACTTCTTCGTATTATAAGTAAACATCGTCTCCATTTCAATTCACAAACTTTGTTGACAAATCCTGATATTATTCCTCACACTGTAACTTTCCTGAATCAATTAAATAACCAAAATTAACTATGCTCAACTTTAAAAATTAGTCATACAAAACCCTCCCATTAATATCTTTATACTATCTTTCTAAACCGAACTACCCCTGAAAACTGTAAAAGAAACTCCAGTTTGTAAATGCCCCCCCCCCCTCTTTTATCCAAGAAATGTAAAACTGAATATGACCAAAATAAATGTAACCGTCAATAGGCTGTGCCTACGATGGTCTCGAAATAATAAAAAAAATACTTTTCAAAGTTGTAACGAAGCTTGTTCGTGCTCATTCCAGACTGGGTTTGAAGCGAAGTTCCAGGGTCGAGTTACCTTGCTGTAACTCTATACAGCATGAAGGAGCATTACGTGTATCGTAGTGTAAGCTTTTGTGTCGTAGTAAGTAACTTATTAGCTCAGGAAGTGGGCATGGCTTGGTTATGTACAGTACAAAGCTATGTCTTTTTACTTCGTGGTTTTACTTCGCGAAACTCCCAAGCGTCAGGTTGCCGTCCTAACTCGGAAGCATGATACTTTGGGTCCGTGTCAGGGAAAACCTGGACAGTTTCATTCCAACTCTTGAGGGTATGCTTTTTGCGCTCCTTGACGGAGATTATTTGGCAGCAGAGTTACAAGAGTGCTCTCGAGTTGTACAGTTTAGTTTCTCTCAGTGCTTCACTTCAAGCCCAAGCTGCCCTTCAGCGAACTTGAGAAAGCGTACTTTTTCTGCCAAGCGAAGAAGCTTTGGATGGTTTTGCCTTTGGCAGTACCCTGGAAAAAGTGTAGGTTTTTATGTGTTTCTCCTCTGTTCTGTTGTTTCGCCGATACTATCTGCCCACGAGTGGACCCCGGGTATAGTGGATCGATATCTTCGAAGTCGCGTGTATACACACAAAAGCGGCCGGCAAGAAAATGTGTGTTTTAAGCGGGAGCTGGGAATGCCTCCATTAGTCGAGCAGATGTGATAGAAAGGTCCTAATGAGCCTGTCCTTCCCAGTTACCTCACAGACCTTCTCCCGAGAATCACAGCGGTCCTAACTTCGTCACTTGTCATTGCGAGCGAAAAGCTTCCCAAGACCACCGCCTTTCTTGTAGCCAGTAGCAGTATTGCTTGGCGCATGTGTATTTTTGCGCAACGTTTAAGGAAGAACCGACCGATCCTGCTGCGACAGGTTTTGGGGGGGTCTTTTACTCTAAACACTAGTAGAACAGAGCATCCCCTCCCTCACCAATCATCTCATTCGGGTATTGAAACTCTTACCAAAGATCATCCGTGCCCTTTAGTACACCATAGGATTATATCGTCTGAATCAAGGATTGTTGAATCCTGAGCTACAGAATTGCTGAGCTGTGGAGTCCCGGAATCTATTTTGGGGTATTTTTGAGCGTGTTAGTAAGGTACTTAAAGAAAGGAAATTGGATTGAAGCGAAGACCAAGCAGTGCTCGCGTGTCGGACGTCAGATTGGAACTGTCAAAGCAGAACATGGTGTTTTTTCACAAAGAAGTTGATAGGCGTCATTTACTCTTAAGCCTAGAGCAAATGAACGGCCATACGCATAAGAAGAACGCCCAAAATTGTAAGTTGGAAACTAATTTGGTTTTTATTGACGGTATCGTGTACTGTATTGCACTCACAACACACCAAAACACGGGGTATTGATTGGGTGGGTACGTTTTTACAGCTTCGGAGTGGGCGAGTTCCTGCATATCAATGTGCTTTTTCCTTGGTTGTGTTCAGAGCGAACTGTGGTTGTAATTTCATGACAAATATTCATCAAAATGTTGATGCAAAGTACATTATTATGCTTCGCCACGAGGTCTTATACCTTGCGTTCTGAACAGTCTCCAAAACTTACGTGACTTGACACGCAAGTCGCTTCATTATCCCTTAAGATTATAAGAGTACGACGGAGTTTGGGTTGTCTTGGGGAAATTCGAGTGTCCGTGTCGTGTCGAGTCGCTATAACAAGGCAAAGTTACTCTGTTTTCCTCCCATTGTCAGTTGCGTCGAGGCGTAAGGAAATAGCAGACGGTTATTTGTAACCCGAGACTCTTTTTTAGTATTGCGTAGTACTTCTGCATGCTTTTAACAACGATCTGTACCTGCGTGGGTGCTGTGTGTAGAGCGTGCTAGCCATTCATTAAGTGTTAGTGGAGTTGTCATGGCTGCAGTTGGGCAGGACGACGGTGATGGCACCCAAGCGTTGGAGACGAGAAACCTGGCAACCGAAGATACCAGTGTCGAGCTGGCACCGATTGACGACAGTAATCAAGTGACTGAATTCCAGGACAGCGCCCAGCCAGACCTTCCGAAACTCGATATGTTTCGCTCCAAAAGCATGACCATTCCAACGCAAGTTGACTCCAAAGAGTCCGTTTTGAGTCGGTTATTCCGGAAAGCTCCCAAGAGAGTACGAGAACCTAACAACCTTGAAACACTGCCTCCCTACACCGAAGAAGCTAACGAAACACCAAACAAGTCCGTAAGTACCGTTACTGTCCCCGTAAGTCAACAACAGCCGGACAAGAAAAGCCGTTCTCGCTCCAGTTTTCGCATGTTCCAGTCCAAGGATTCTCTGAACACCAAGGAAAGTGGCGAACGCGGATCGAAAAAGGAAAAAGAAGGAACAGGCAAAATATTTCGCTCTAATCATGAGCTGAGCATCAGCGATACCGCCCGAGCTGACGGATCCAATAACGGTTCGCAAACCGCAAAAACAAGCGAATTAGATGGATTTAAGCGAAGCGCAAAGAGCCGCGGAAGCCTAAGGAAGCTCTCCCTCCGCAAAGAGAAGAAGGCTGAAGAAATAACGTCCACTGAAGAAGAGGCCCAAGGGCCTAGTGACGTCATCGTACGTGAACCCAATACCCCATCAGTTATTGGGGCGGAAACTCCGACTACTAATCATCGCGCTACCTTTGCTCTGTTTGCTCCCAAGTCTCCTAGTAGGGCGAGCAACAAAAAAGAGGCCAAGTTGGCTAAGAAAGCCAAGTCGAGCACGCATTTGGCAAGTTCTCCCGAAACCACAACCGAGGAATTGGCCAACGAGCCCGAAATCGGCATCGTTGGGCTAGAACAGCAACCGGTGGTTGAAAAAAGAAGATTCAGCTTTGGATCCTTTAAAAGCCGGAGCAATTCAGGCGTTACTGCTGCACCAGGCTCAGCAAAATCGATACTTGCCGCTTCCCCAGCAATTGAAACCAGCAGTAATAGTAATGAGCCCGGAGTCGAGTCTGTTGAAACGGTAGGGGAAGAACAACCCCTTCCACTTGGAAAGGAGAAGAAAAAGTCTCGTTTGGCTCTTTTAATGCGATCCAAGTCGAAAGAGCGTTTAAACCTTAAACGACCTGAATTGGCAGCTAAAGATGGCCCTCCCTTTGAAGTCAATGAGAGCAACGAAAGCCAAGCTGATGGTGCGATCAAAGCATCTGTCTCTGTCCCTACAAGATCTTCTAGTTGGTTTCGCTCAAAAGAAAGTGTCAAGGAGAAGCAGAACGAAGGCGTAGTTAACGACCAAGAAAGTTCAGAAACCGTAAATTTGGGCAGGGAAAAGAAGCGTTCTAGTCTCCGTCTTTTCCGGTCATCAAGTTTACCGCGTTTATCAAAGTTCAAGGCATCTGGAAGGAAAAAGAGCCACCCAGCAGCAAGCGGGGAAGTACCCGGAGCGGACCCAGTTACAGATTATAATGAGTCCGGCGTTGACGTTGACAATAACGAAATTCCGTTTAATGCCTCGAGCAGCCGAGAAAAGCTAGAAGAAGAAGGGATCCCAAAGGCTCGGAATAGTAACAAAAAACGACTGAGCTTTGCGGCCGAACCAACCGATATCGAAGCAGTGGGAGCAGTCGAAACGGAGACTGTAAGGTCGCCGTCAAACACCGACAACTCTGCCAATGAACCAGAAAGCTCGACCTACGTGCCAGAAACGAATACTGAGCTCAAAGATGCAACAGCAGAGAACGCAAATGAACCGGATTCACTGCAAAGTCCTGTATTGGATGAAACGACAGATTTGAAGACCATCGGAGCTAGATTAGCGACGGATGATGCTTTATTAGAACACTTTAGCAAACCCCTACCGGCCATTCCGTACCCTAAGACGAAACAAGAGACTGTCTTTGATCGCATGTGGAAAAGAGCTTCTTTACGCAAATCAAAGTGTGAGGAACTTATATGATAAAATATGACTTGAGAAGCAAACGAATCGAACGAAATTTAACCGAAGAACGCGAGACACATTTATGGAGGAATTTATGCCAATTCTAATGAGAAAGTTAGGTACTAATGGTATTGGTTTCTTTGTTTTCATTACAGCAGCCCTATTGCATGTCCGGGAGCACTTGACGGAACTTGATGGACGCGTGGGAGCGGAAAATACCGATTTGTTGTTCCTCAAGAGTCTCATGGACAGTCCCATAATGCGCTCGTTGGTGAAGGTAAAAAACACGCACTCGAAAGAGAAAATTTTCCACCGTTTGAACACGACATGTGCGGTCTTTAAATCTTATACACACTGCCTGCTGTCTTATTCAAAAGGAGAAGCCAAGACTCCGGGGGCAGTTCTGCGTTTGCGCGCCAATGAAGCTTCATTTACTTGGTTATTTACCCAACCTGGCGTGTGTTTTCGGTTACCAGCGAAAGTGTATTACATAGCTGGGTTTAAGTGGTGCCGTATTTGTTGCCGCTGGCCCCATTCCTTTGAATACGGTGGATACGGTGCCAAGGTGAGGGAATATACTGTGAAGGCTAGCAAAGTAAAAGGTGGGGAGGTATGGAAGGAGGAAGTGAGGAGGCAAACACAAAGACTCACGCAGGATAACCCCTCCCCGGTATACAGGTATGCTAAAACCTTGGTTAAAACACGGACAGATAGGGAGGCAACGCACCCAGGTGGGAAAGAGGTGGGAAAGCCAGTCCAAACTCCTGACGACTAGACCAAACCAGCATTGGGAAGCAAGTGGCATTAGAAAAGAAAGCTTCCCAAACGAACCAAGCCACCACAATCCCTCAAAGCGCAGAAGAGAACTTTTTACCAGTGGTCGTGCTTTCCTTAGTTAGTAACTTAGTTGAGATTCCAGAGTGCACACCCATTAGGTAATGCTAATCAAGGGAGCCTTAATTAGGGAGATATTTGTGTTTGTGTGTTGCTAGAGTTATAAGTTTGAAAAATTCCGCTGGGGTGTAGGGAGTTGAACAGGGGCGCGGTCCTGTATGGCTGAAACGGCGCTGGCTTTAATTTGACGTGTGTCGCGTGTTTCAAACAGTGCTGAACGAAAGCCTTTGGGATTTACAGTGTTTAATTTATTTATTTTTCTGCATGATTGTCTTTCTTTTAGGTCCAAGATCAGTTGGAAGAGAGCGTGCCAGCTTCCAAACCGTTGTCCAGCGGGAATTTTGAGCTTACGTTAGATCTCTTGACGATTCTTAAAGCTAAGACTAGCAACAAAGAAGCTCAAGAATTGACCCATTTACTCCAAGACCCTCATGTTATCGTAAGTTAAACCTGGAAGACAGGCTTTTGTTGGGAAAAGTTCATAATCGCAAGCGTGTTTTCGGTTCTTCTTATAACATAGGCCTTGTTGCAATCTCACGACCTTATAGCTGATAAGAGCTACGAGCAGATACATTCTCCGTCCGACGAATCTGACTCCGAGCCTTCTTCAGCAACCCCTGTCGACAGATACCACGTAGACATGCCTGCAGATATCAGCGATATCCGTATCGTTAGCCTGAGGAAAACGCCTGGAGAGCCTCTAGTATGTTCCCTGAAAATCCCCGTGATTTTTCCTTAGAAATCCAAAGTCCAAGTTCTCACTTTCCATGTACAATTCTTTAGGGATTAACGGTGAAAGTCGAAGATGGTCAGTTGGTGGTAGCTCGGATCCTCGGGGGCGGAATGATTGATCGTCAAGGTTTACTGCACGTGGGCGACGTTATTGGAGAGGTGAACGGGATCCACGCCAAGTCACCAGAAGAGTTGCAAGTGGAGATTGCTCGAGCCAAAGAGCATATCACATTGAAAATTTTGCCCAGTTTTCATGAAATCGCGGCAGGGGCACAGGTAAATCCTGGCTCGATTCTGGCACCTGAAGTCACCAACTCGGTGGTAAGTTTTACTTCGTTCAGCAACTGAACTATTCCGGGCTAATTCATGGTTGGGATTCTAACAATGAAAACTAACTTTACTACCGAGAAAAGTGAACTTTGGTGCTTGGCTGCTAACAAAACTCCTTCGTAACAACCGCATATTTCATTGTTGCCAAAGCTCCACAGACTTTCGTTGCTGTTATTGTAAGGCTAAACAAACGAATGTCTTTTTGCGGAATTTTTTTCATCTGTAGTGCTACATGCGAGCGCTATTCGATTACGACCCGAAGGAAGACAAACTGCTGCCGTGTCCAGAAATTGGACTGGCGTTCAAACAAGGAGATATATTACAGGTATACAAATTGAGCCTTGGACTTAATTTGGAGCGCAAGTGCTCGGCTTCACTTCCCTAACGTTTTTGTATAACTCGTGTCATGTACTCACTCTTTCTCTCTCTTCTTAATTAGATTGTCAACCAAAGCGATCCTAATTGGTGGCAAGCGAAAAAAGTAGGATGGAGTGGTCCAGCGGGACTGATTCCATCACAGGAACTGGAAGAGCGCCGTAAAGCATTTGTGGCACCCGAGGCTGACTACGTGCACAAAATTGGATTCTGTGGCACTCGAGTAAGTTTGTACCCTTCTCTTTGATGCCCGACGGCTTGCTAACATTCTTTTCCAATTCAATTTGGCCTTTGTCGCTGGGTTTATTGTGTAGGTTTCGAGGAAGAAGAAAAAAATGCTATATCAGATCAAGTCCAGTGCCGATTTGGATAAAGCCGAGTTGCAACTGTATGAAGAAGTGACTCGAATGCCGCCTTTCCGCAGGAAGACTTTGATCCTTATTGGATCGGAAGGCGTCGGCAGAAGAACCTTGAAGAACCGACTAATTAACAGCGATGCAGATCGATTTGGAACCGTCTTACCTCGTAAGCTGCTAAAATTGAAAGAGGTCTTAAAGATTAGAGCCAGATTGTATTGATTTTCTTGGTAGATACCTCTCGACCCATGAGGGAGCTCGAGGACGACGGAATGGGCTATTGGTTCGTTTCGCGAGAAGATATGGAAATTGATATCCGAAACCACCAATATCTAGAGTACGGCGAGCATAATGGGCATATATATGGAACCAAGTTAGACAGCATCAGGAATATCATTCGACAAGGCAAAATGTGCATCCTAGACTGCAGCCCCAATGTAATATCTGCTCAAAACGGCCTTGACTTTATAATGAAGTTTATTACCCTTGTAGTCCCTCAAATCGTTACATAACTCCCCAGAGTTCATGCCTTTTGTTATATTTCTGGCTGCGCCTGGCATGGAACAACTTAAGTACCTTTACGATAATAACCGCTATTCGAGCAGGAATTTGACCGTAAGTTAAACTTAGGAAACTGGAATTTTTAGATTTTAATGCGGTAGCCTTTCAATAGATTAGCCGCGGAAGTTCCATGAGAATGAGCACACGAAGAGCCAGAACTTTAGAATCCTTGGCGTCATTGTACGAGGTAAAAATAACCTTGATTACACAATTGAAAGTTTTGGCTTAACGAATGTAATTGTTGCAGGAGGAAGACTTCAAGAATGCTGTTGAAGAGAGCTCTCAATTGCAGCGAACGTACGAAAAGTACTTTGACATGGTAATTGTCAACGAAGAACCGGATACCACATTCCGAAAAGTCGTGGATGCCTTAGAATCACTGTGCAATCAACATCAATGGGTACCAGTCTCGTGGGTGTACTAGACCCCATGTTTTTATACGCCACTAAAACGTTCCCATTCCACGCGTCCTGTCCACTGCCAAGCATTTTCCACGCGAGAAGGAAGCACTCCACCTGGTTGAAAAAATGTGCAAACGAAGGGTACGTTTGGGGTGCATTTAAAAGCTCATTTTAGAAACCTGACCCTTGGATTGGATGTACGTTGGATACGTCCCAAAGTTTCGGTCGAGGAGAATCTCACTAATATGAAGAAGGACTTGATCGCTCATTTTTACATTGTTACAGACAAAATGATTCAAAACAGTTTCGTGCGTTGAGTGGTTTTTCTGCATGGTTACGGAAAAACGTTGCTCTCTTTTGCAGCCAAAAATGTTATCTAAGATGAGCAAAAAAGCCCATGTTTGCAGCTATTTTGAAGTTTAGTTGTTTAGTATAGCACAGCTATAGCACGTATGGATTGGAAAGGGTGAATGTTTTATCAAAGACTTGAGTATAATGTGTAAGTGAGGTGAAATTATAAAGAGTACTTAGTAGGCCATTTTTATTTCAACTTTTATATTATGCTACAGATAACTTGGGTTTTTTAGATTCAGGTTCTTCAGGTTCGTCGTTTACACTGACAGAAATCAGACCTTTTCCAGTTTTCCGAGTGTAGGCATGCAACGCCATGGATCGGCAGAGGGAAGTGAGGGCAGCTTTGGATTGGCTTTCGCTTAATCCAAACAAATGGCCCCTAAAAAAAAGTTGTATCTCTTTTTTCCAAATTTTTTCAATTTTTAAATCAGTTTTTATCTCTGAAAATTTGCATAAAACACTTACAGGTTGGCTACATCGTACGGAGAACGGAGTTCGGAAGGTTTGGTAGCTCCACTAGTTATAATGATATTCTAACGTAAAATGGAAAGTAGGTTTGAGACGAAAGCTTTTACGAACAAAGGTTTCGACTTTTTACCCGTGATTTGCCAATGGTGTGTAACGTGTGGGCGTTGTAGAAGGTGTTTTTCCTTAGGGTCGAGTCACGAATGGCTGGTGCGTATTGAATCTCAAAGTAAAGCCCTCTTTCTACGGCTTGGTAGTAGTTTCGACGACTGAATCTGAATTGATTAGTGGCTTCAGGATCGAGAGATATGATGTCAATTTCCAAGTTGCCACACACGTACTATGGAAAACCAAACGTGAGTAGAAATCGTAATGGACCAGCAAATTATGCAAACTACCTGAAAGGCCGCCTGACTTTTGGGCATGACGGCCAGAATGTCATACTTCTTAACATTCTCTGACTGAACCTAGTCAGCAAGATAAATTAGGCGATGGTAAAACATGATTTTGAGCGAATCTGAACTTACGAACTTGTGGGTGCTAGTAGGATCTGTCAAGACGAGTGTGAGTCTCTGAAGAATCCTGGGCTCTAGTCCGGCTTTCTAGATTTTTAAGGTTTTAATATGTCATTTTAAGGTTAATTAAACTCGTTGATGGTAAACCATACCTTCAGTTCCTCTAAATCTGTCTTGCTTAGGAAGGTTTGCGGTGGCGGCGGAATTTCTTTTGCCCCTTCCGTCTGAGCATCTCCCTTTTTTCCCTTCTTTTTTGTAGGTACCAAATGCTCCTCACTAATGACAGTATTAATAGCAATAGTCTCGTAACCCACTACAAAAAGAAAAAATATATATAATAATGCGGAATAATGATTTTCTAAATAGATCTTACGTGCTACAGCTTTGAGCAACACTTGCTTCACTGTTGTTAATGGACTACATTCTGCTGGAATGTTAAAGTCACAAAAACCTTTCAGGTCGTCCATTTCTATGCAAAATAGTTTCTAATTTAGTTTGTTTTCAATATTGGATTCTGTTCTGCTCAACTTCAAGTCAGGCGCGATTTTCTCACGTGTTTTCTATTTTAGTACAACTAGCGTTGAGCAACATCATTCATAGATGGCGTTTGTATTCTGTTTTTAAAAAAAATAAATTCTATAAAATCCCTTGTGGCGCGCTGGCGCTAGTCGACGATTGGAGCCCGAAGCGTGCGGGGCATTCATCATAGTCAGGAATCACAAGTAATTAGTGCTAGTGGGCTAGAAATTAAACATTTATTGCCTACTAAGTACTGTATTTATTTATTTTTCATTACTTTAGTTTCCTTGTATTAGCTGGGCAAGTCCCCTAATTGGGACCTTCTATTTTTCTTTCCTTCGTGTGTTATTTATTTGTTCGTTTCATCTATTTTTTCCCTCTATTGTTGTTTTTTTCATTTTAGCTGGTGTATTAATCTAGTTTTTCTTATGTATTTAGTTTCCCTGTATTACTACAGGTTGTGATGCGTGTCTAATAGTGTACTTTCTCATTTTCTTTTCAAAACCTAGTTCGTAGGAGTTTACAGGTTTATTGGTGTTTTTTTAATTTTCAAAAGCAATCCTCAACTGTTTCACTGCAGCATTTATTGACAAGAAGCTTCCGTTCCTGTTCACGCCTTCGCACATCCGCTTGTCCAGCTTATTCGACAGTTAGACCTGTCAT